>CM060973.1:61436117-61451117 GCA_030765045.1 Tenodera sinensis | reverse complement strand
TTACTTCTCTTTTTATCTCTTGGCCTTGCAAAGAGAACGGAATTTGAAAGGCATCTCATAGCAGCCACCTCTTAAAACGTTTCAATGTCTCTTAAAGCCTACTGCATCGCTTTATTTCCCTTGTATCTACAAGAAAGTTATCAACAAAATACTGCAGCGATATACACGAACAGCAGAATCACATTACAATAATTGCATAACTATAAAATTCACAGTCACCTAACAGAAGCAATTAGAACAGTTAGAAATGTTAGAAAAACAAAACAGGAATATAGAAATTGGATGGGTCAAAGCACACATAGGGATACAAGGCAATGAAATTGCAGACCGACTAGCAAAGAGAGTAATTACAAATGAAGAGGAATATTGCTATAATAGACTTCCAAAGAGCACTGTTAGGAAAACGCTAAGACAAGAAAGTCTACAACATAGGGAAAGTCGATGGCAAGAAACAACTAAAGGTCAGGAAACAAAGGAATACTTTCCTACTATAGCAGAGAGAATGAAGTTAAGGATAAATCTAACGGCAAACCTTACAACACTACTGACAGAACACGGAAGACTTAAAGCATACTACTATAGGTTCCACATCACAGATGACCCAAGTTGTTCCTGTAATGGAGGAGAGCAAACAGCAGACCATATATTATAGGACTGCAGAAATCTAGAGAAGTAAAGGAAAACATTCAGAAGAAAAATAATTCAAAGAAGAGGAAAATGGCCACCAACTAAAGCAGAAATTGTTAAAAATTATTTTAAAGAATATGTTCAGTAAGCAAATTCAATTGATCTGAGGAAAAATAATTGAATTGTATAAATCTATTTATTAATGTTAATTCATTTTTGATTATTAGTTTACTTTTTAAACACCAATAGGTCACCAAAGCAAATCCAAGATGTAGTAAGTATTACATATTGTAATGGAACATGTAGAACAATAAAGAATCTGAAAAAGAAAAATATCTGTCTGAAAATGTCTATGTCGATTAAGTAGATAGAGAAATAAGCATTTGCAAGTATAGTGGGTATAAGAGTGAGTATAGCTCTAAATACCTATATTTTGGAAGTGTTGCTCCAAATTGAATCATATTAAAAGTCTGTATCGCAATATGTTACGCGACATCAATATTTCATGTGACATTATTCATTTCTCAGATAAGGGGCACTGGGAGTGAAATTTAAAAGATAGATTTTTCTGAAATTTGTACTGTGTTTGTATTTATATAAGAATAGGATGTACACCAAATTTCATTAAAATTGGATAATTCATTTATGAAATATAAATTATTTTATTAATTTAATAGGCACATTTTCAAAATGTGACTCGCGTCTACTGATTTTTCAAAATTGGTTTATATTGACAGAACTGATGCTCTAAAACATGGGTAACAATTGCATGAAGAGATATTTTAAATATCTCTGCTGATTATGCTGTACACATTTTTTTAATAACAAAGAAACTTTAATCTTAAAAATTATTTATTTTTTCATGCAAAAAATATTTTTGGAATTCATGTTAATGATAACAGCAATATTGAATCATAGAATTATTTAGCTGCTCTTTCTGAAAATGTTTGGAAATTTTCATTGAATTTGAAGCAAAACTCAGGTGGAATATGCAGAAATGTAGTTTTGAGAAAAACAGGCTTTTATATAGGAACATGCTGTGTCCGTTAAGGGAAGAGCACTATTTGAAAGGGCCGTAAAGACCACATGGAGTGGGGGATATGAAAAATGTTAGCTGATCCAAATACACAGCAGTTCCAGAAACATTTTAAGGTAAAAAAACAATTTTTTATTTCATGTGCCATTATTCATTTCTGAGATACCCATTGTTTTTCTTTTGAATTTTTTGATACTTTTTCTTTTGAAGTGCTATCACTATTCAGTTGTTTTTCGTAATGTGGAAAGAGTAGGGAATTTCATGATCAATATTAAATATTTGACTATCACTTCAATTTCCTGTGTCCCTCTTACCCAGCAAAAGAGGGAAGGTTAGATTTACCTCCTTTCACTATATCCGGACTTAACCATTCTTTAACACTGCATTATGTTGCAGTGGTGGGTTGGTTACATGTACGTTGCGTTTGAGCTATGAAAGCACTTTCAAATCAAATGAGACGAGACTCTGAGATGGAGGTAGTGGATTTTTGAATGCTCGGATGTTGAAATCTGCAATATTTAGTCAACTTAAAGAAGTACCTATATGGTGGTACAGTAATGAACGAAACAAATGGGAAGAAATGTTCAACAATGAAAAAAATGGGCTTGACGAACATGATGAACTTGATGAACATGTGTCCGAACATCTTTGCTTAATGAACTGGTGGCTGTCGATTACAACATGGGAGTTCTACAGCTCGTGGACAAACATGTCAAATGCTTGAATAATGGACGTGATTAGGTGATTCAAGCTAGCTTCAGCCTCTGGTACTAGGTGCTAACTTGCAAGTCTTGAGGAGTGTACGTAAGTCCTCCATACAACGAGGAGGTAAGCAGGGAAAGAAGATCATCAGGTGATTACGCAAAGTTCAATATTTGTGGTATGTTTTTTACTTTATCTACTACGCAGAGTAAGTAGAGAGAGTACTGCATTGTAATAAAAAATTCGATGTCGAGTTGCACTGGGAATGTGTTTTGATACCCTCTGAACTCAAAAAAGCATTTTTAGGAAAAGGATTATGAATGTCTGTCTATGAACAGTATAACTCAAAGGTTTTTAAAAACCAAACTTGGCAATTAAATTCAGCATCTTCCAAGAAGATTTTCAAGAAAATCCTCCCACCCCAAGCTAGCCTTCACATGGAAAAAAGTTCGAAAGGTTTGATTTTTCCAAAAATATCTCTAATGATTTTGATTAAAATATCATATGTTTAAGATAATTTATGGCAAATTAAATGTGTAGGTATTTTGGATTTTCCGGAAATAGCGTCTTCTGTTCATTACGGACGACTTTTACAAGACTGGTAATAGAAATAAAAATGGGAGAAATATGGAGGGGGCTCGATATTGAAGCCAGGCTTATTGTACCTATGACCCCAAGGAGGCACCCTCGGAAGGGAGGAAAGAAGAGGTGAGAGGAGTCACCGGGTGAACAGATCTAGACTAACGTTATAGACATTGGCAGAGGTCCCTAAGTTTTCCCAAGTTTGACGACACCTCGAAGTCTTTAAGTCTTCTAGAGCCCTCTTAGAGGGATCTCGGCGGGGTCCAGCCCCCCAGATGCCGTCCCCCTACCTAGATTCCAAGGACGAGGGATGGAAAGAGCTCCTATGCGCATAACGTCCCTCCGAAGCAGTACCTACTGCCATCGCTGACGCTTGCGACCCTGAGAGAACCAGCGGCATGAACAATAAATGAAATTATTAATGAAACGAAATGGACGGACAGGAAATTCGGGGAAGATTCGCCTAGCGACCCGGGAAAACTCCCGAAAAAAACCCACGGGTCAGGAAGTTTGGCCAAGGAAATCGAACCCACGACCTCCCGAATGCGAACTTCACACATTACGGGGGGGGGGGGGGGGGAGAATCTCGCTCGAACAGATAGTCTAACTCTTGGTACAGAAAAATGTAGGTTTCATCAAAGCAGACTGTGCACAGCATAATTCAAAAACGAAGTCGGTTAAAAACCAAAGTTAGTATTTAAGTTTAATGTCTTTCAAGCATGCGACACGAAGGTTTTGAAGAAAATAGCACCACCCTAAACTACCCTTTACATGCAAAATTTTTCAAAAATTTTTATTTTCTTGAAAATGGCTCTAACGATTTTGATTAAAATATATATTTAAGATATGTATATGAAAAATGAAATGTATATTTTGAATTTTCTGGCTATAGCCTATGTAGTCCTGTTTACTCTGGATGACTTTTGAATAACTCGTAAACCGTAAGGGATAGACAAATTCTTAATATACAAAAAATATAGGTCTCACTAAAACACACAATTTGTCTCAATAAAATGTTTTGTAGAGTAAACCGATATGGAGATATTGCTTGTTATTTGTGTCAGATTCGGAAAACTTGAAACTTTCTTGATATGGAACATTGTTGTTCATTTTTTTATATGTTAAGCGTGCAAAGAGAACGGAATCTCAAAGCTTTAAAACATTTGACTATCGCTCAAAGCCTACTGTATTCTAATATTCCCCTTACACCTATAAGGAAATAAACAATTTGTACAAATGTTTATCTCAACTAACACGAAGAAGATATAGGAATATGAGTTTGTAAGAATGGTTAGTACAAGAGTAGAGAAAGTCATGTGAATCCAACACATCAGATTTTTTGCACTCCACTTCATCCTGTACTGCATAATGATGCCATTTAACCACTTCAAGATGCTTCCCTACCAACGATGTCCTAACATAAGGTAATATAGGGCAATTAATCCACATGGTGACCGGTTCCACAGGCTGTCTCCACTGCGCGAGGTAACCGAAAGTAGCCGGGGAAAACGTGCCGTCAGAGGCGCACTAAGATCCTTCTAGTCAGAGCATTCACCGGCTGTCCAGTTTGACATAAAGGGGCGACTCCGCTGTTCTCTGTGATGAAAGTATACTGCATATTTGTTCAAGAAACATGTGAACAATGCTACTTGAAGTTCGGCAGCAGTGTCATAACACTAGAAGCAAAGGCGCCGAAATGGATACGCAATCAACTCCTAAGTTGAACATGGTCCAAAACAGTCACAAGTGTCATAATTTTGTCAGGCTATTCCAAGGCCAGAATGAAAGAGGTCGAAATGGAAACTTAAACTATACTTGATATCGTAGATGCTGGAAATATTTACATTCTGCTCTCAAACAGGCAGCATATCTCGGAAAAATGTTCTTGCTCATTTGCCAAAGCTCAGCAGCAGGAATCCTTGTGATTTCCTGCGTGATGTCACTTGTGTACAAGGGTTAGAACATAGATTCCTGCTGCTAACCTTAGGCGAGTGAGCAAGAACATTTTCCCAAGATATGTTGCCTATTTGAGAGCAGAATATCAACATTAGCAGCATTACTATCAGGTAAGGATTTTAGTGTGTCTCTGATGGCACAATATCATTTTCCCGGCAACTCTGGGTTCTCTGGCGCGGTGGAGAGAGACCACGGAACTGGTTACCGGATGTTTTAAAGACCCTAAGCTTGTCCATTACTTGTTTCATTTACTCCTGGATTTTCTGGCAATCACTCATGATTTTACAGTCTTTTTCTTGCGTTCTTTAATGGTTAATCAGAGGATGAATGAATAAAATGGATGAAATTATGCTCAATTGAGTCCTGGATCCATAGAGGTTAAAATTACCCTATATTCATGTTCTCAGGATAAAGGAAAATCCCGAAAAAAAACCTTCTCCAGATGTCTCACCCTAATCGAGATTCGAACTCGGGATCTATTGAGCGTGAGACAAAACGCTACCCCTACACTACAGAGGCGGGCATTACAATATTATTAGTATGAAAACGTAAATGGAATAAGTCCACAAAAAGACGAAAATAATGACACATCGAGGAAAATATCCGTAAAGGTCAAAAATAAGTTTTGGGAATAAATGCCTGGAACAGCTTTCGGATTTTAAATATTTAGGTTATGAAGTAAGCTACGATTTAGACAAAGATGTATAAAATAACATAAATAAGTTCCGGTAGATATGCGGAACTATAACAAGAACTCTGAATAATAAAACAAAGAAAGAAAAGAAATTGAAAATTTTTAAAACTATGGTACTGCATTTCTCTGGAGTTTAGCTATGACCTTGTGATTGACACAAGTGAACCTGAAATATCGCGTTGTTTTTTCCTCTCGCTCTGACGTTTTACTCCCTGCTTCAAAAGCAAGTTATCCTTTCTTTCCCGTACAATAAATATTACGCGAAAGAGCATCACTAATACATTATATCAGCGCATAAAACAAGGCAATTATGATCATACTTTCAATAATATTACTAATGAAGTATGTTTATTGGAGACTCAAGAACCACACGATATAATATTGTAGCAACACTGGCACTGCTTACAGTCGAACTGCTTTGTAGACAGTAATTTCGGGCGCAAATAACCCCGGTAGTTGTGTGCCCTAAAACACCACTACTACTAGACAGTAATTTGAACTGCTGGTGTTATTGTGTTTACATCGTACCAAGAAGTTCCCCACTCTACAGCGCGACTGCGCGTTCAACGACAAAAACATTCTCCTGAGTTAATGACAGTAGTTCCAGTGTTTATGCATGGAAATAACTCATGGATATTAAACAGAAGAAATAAAAGCAAAATACAAGTTACAGAAATGAGACTTTAAAGAAGAATAAAAGATTGACAGACGAGGTTTAATAAGAAACAATTCGAGAGGAATTAGGCATATAGAAATTACAAGATAAAATAGAAGAAAATGTACAGAATTGAAAAGAACATACGAATAGAATGAGTGAAGAAAAAAATAAATGGAAGAAGAGATGTGGGAAGTCGTAGAAGAGGATGGGAATAAAATTTTGGAATGCAGAGACGGAACTCGCAGATTCAAAATTCCTGAAGTGAAGAAGAAGAAGAAGAAGAAGGAGGAGGAGGAGAAGGAGGAGGAGAAGGAGGAGAAGAAGAAGAAGAAGAAGAGGAGGAGGAGGAGGAAGAGCAAGAGCAAGAGCAAGAGCAAGAGCAAGAGGAAGGAGAAGGAGAAGGAGAAGGAGAAGAAGAAGAAGAAGAAGAAGAAGAAGAGGAGGAGGAGGAAGAGCAAGAGCAAGAGCAAGAGCAAGATCAAGAGGAAGGAGAAGGAGAAGGAGAAGGAGAAGAAGAAGAAGAAGAAGAGGAGGAGGAGGAGGAAGAGCAAGAGCAAGAGCAAGAGCAAGATCAAGAGGAAGGAGAAGGAGAAGGAGAAGGAGCAGAAGAAGAAGAAGAAGAAGATAAGAAGAAGAAGAAGAAGAAGAGGAGGAGGAGGAGGAGGAGGAAGAGCAAGAGCAAGAGCAAGATCAAGAGGAAGGAGAAGGAGAAGGAGAAGGAGAAGAAGAAGAAGAAGAAGAGGAGGAGGAGGAGGAGGAGGAAGAGCAAGAGCAAGAGCAAGATCAAGAGGAAGGAGAAGGAGAAGGAGAAGGAGAAGAAGAAGAAGAAGAAGAAGAAGAAGAAGAAGAAGAAGAAGAAGAAGAAGAAGATAAGAAGAAGAAGAAGAAGAAGAAGGAGGAGAAGGAGAAGAAGAAGAAGAAGAAGAAGAAGAAGAGGAGGAGGAGGAGGAGGAGGAGGAAGAGCAAGAGCAAGAGCAAGATCAAGAGGAAGGAGAAGGAGAAGGAGAAGGAGAAGGAGAAGGAGAAGAAGAAGAAGAAGAAGAGGAAGAGGAAGAGGAAGAGGGAAGAGGAAGAAGAAGAAGAAGAAGAAGAAGAAGAAGAAGAAGAAGAAGAAGAAGAAGAAGAAAGGGTCTTAAGCACACACTTCACTTGAACAGGTATTTTGAGACAATGCCTGAGGATGATACTCTTATTACAGGAGTCGGTGGGGCTGTGTTAAAGGCAACATATGTCACATGGATTGATATATTATTATCCGCGATCAGTTCTATAAAAATGGAGGTAAATATTTGAAGGCGGAAAAGTGTATTAGAGATTGCCCCAGATCTTGAGATGTTTGGGTTGGATGGGAAGGGCGAGATAAACTCTGTCAACAAGGTCGTGAGGGATGGTAAGGGACGCGCCAAGAGCAAACTTCCTCTAGGCAGGAATCACACATCACACATAAGCCATTTGTCATACCTCAACTGCTAATCTCAAATACTTCCCCACAAATTCCATTTCCGCAACTTTTGGACCACCTCCCCTTCCAAAATAATTGATTCTTAATGTGTCTTTGTATAACACACATGCGCGCGCGAATATTTTTCTAAAAATGCTTTTCTTAGATTCAGGGGGCCTCAAAATATGTGTTTCCGGTGAAATTTCGATATAGAATTTTTAGGTGGAATGCAATACGTCTTTTCCTTCACTATACGTTACAGAGAAAGTAAATAGGAAACTAAAAGATACAGAAGGACTATTAAACACGATAACAAAAAATGAAATAGTACATAGTCTATAGCAACTGAATATAAACGATAAAAATGCTAAAAATGATTATTATGTTCGATCATGCCGTGACGTAGCGTGAAGCTGAAACCAAGCACTTATACGCCACTGTAGTGGATCTCGTTATTTCACCGGAAATATGTTTCGACGCCCCCTGAATAAAAAAAAAAGGATTTTAGAAAAAGCTCCGTGTGCGTGCGTGCGCGCGTGTGTGTGTGTCCACCTGTGAGAAGCATGACTCAAAGACGAAAAGTTGGTTAAAAACCAAGGTTGGTATTTAAGTTCAATATATTTTAAAGATGCGACACGACGATTTTTAAGAAATGTCCTCCACTCAAAACTAACCTTTACATAGAAAATTATTCGAAAATTGTGATTTTCTCATAAATAGCTCTAACGATTTTGATTAAAATGCCATATGTTTAAGATATTTTTATAGCAAATGAAATTTATATTTTGAATTTTCTGGCCATAGGCTATGTAGTTCTGTTTACTCTGGATGACTTTTGAATAACTCGTAAACCGTAAGAGATAGACAAAATCTTAGTATACAAAACATTTAGATCTTGCTAAAACACACAATTTATGTCCGAATAAAATGTTTTGTAGAGTGTGTGCTGATCGCACTTATTTTGTTTTATGGAGGCACCTCCTTTGTTTCGCAACTCTCGCTTTCCCCGCTGGGTTGCGCTAGTGTCTTCCTATGGGTTGCCTCTCGGTGAAAGGAGACGAGAGTCGGAGTGCTCCTTTCGCGCCGTGCGGGGTAAGTTGTTTTGGCTTTAACTAGGGCTCAGGGTCCACGCGAAACATTTAGGCTTTCAGATAGGCTGAAGACTGCCTGACTCCTCGCTTGAGAGGGAATTGACTGGGGGTTATGCAAATTGGTTTGTTTTACCTGTATTTCTGTTGTGTTTCGACTTCCATTTCTGTATAAATTATTGATCCATAAAGGTTGTAGTTCTCGGAATTTTTAGTGCTCTCTTCTTTTCAGTTCCTCCCCCCCCCCCCTTTCTCACGATTGTACCTAAGCCCCTATGGTTCAAAAATGGTAGCAGAGCGTGGTTACGATCCACGGACCTCTGGGTTATGGGCCCAGCACGCTTCCACGTAGTTTGAAGGAAACCATTGCTGCTTCTTGCCTCCATAATCACCCTGCCACCAATCCTTATCCTGCTTGTTTACGTTGGTGATTATAGCATGCTTACAGAAGGAGAGCTCGTCTGGTTGCTGCGCCTGGTAGTCATATATGGCCTTCACAGTAACCTTTGACATAAAACTGCTTGGATCCATGTATCCAGGGGAACTATACACAGTGCTATCTTCTGCTTCCATATCCAATGCCATTCCATTAATAACATCTTCATTTACTGGATACCATAACTTTATTTTACGATACAAAGGATGACGTTTATAATAATTGACTAGCTCCACAAGACTTTCAAATTTAACTTGGCCAATTGTATACAAACGGCCCTCCACTCTTATCCTACAATGCTTGATTTTCTTATCTGCTCTAAAAGATATGGCAAAAGATGAAAGATCATTTTCACTTGGCCTGACTAGAAATGCACCATCGTGTGGCACTCTTTTAATGAGTTCTTCTGCTTGGGCTCGTGTGATATTAGCATGATACCACTCCTTCCCTTCATGCTTATTGGGCTGTGGTACTGGTTCTTGCAATGTGATGAGAAATTCCTGACTTCTTAGAGGATGAGTTCGATAGTGTGTGATGAGACTGTATAAACTATCAAAACAATTTGAATCAATAAGGTAGTACTTTGTAACACCTTTGTCTTGTTTTGATCTTATTCTACAGTGATTCACCTTCCCTTTACGCCAAAATGAAAGTGAATAGTCACCAACAAAGGTTTCACTTTCTCTTACTAGGAATGTGCCATCTCCGAGATACGAGTATGCCTTCAATAGGTCCTCTGCCTCGGCTCTTCCACCAGACAATTTCCCATGGAACCATTTCTCACTAAAATGCAGTTCATCATTTGGAACTCCCTCTTTTGATCTATGCAGCCCTGTTTCTTCTTCTTCTTCATCTGCATCCCTTTCTTGATCATTGAAAAAGCTATCAGTGTAAAATAGCTTATTTTGTGTCAAGACAAAAAAATGAGGATACCATTCTTTATCTAAAGAGTCTTCTAAATAAAGGATTCCATTTTTTACAGTATTACGAAGATCCATATCCTTGCCATCTTCACTTCTAACAAGAAATGAGCCTTCATCTACTCCTTCTGGCAGTTTTTTGTGCTTTAGAATTATTTTCCGACGTAACTGATATGGTGATGGAAGTTGATTTTCATTTTTCTCTATAGGATGCACAATAAGCATATCCCCAAATCTTTGCTGCATTGTTTCTGCCATCTTCCTTTGCTGTGGTAAGGAGCAATTGTCTTCTATGGACAAAATAACTGGATATTCTGATGTAACAAAAGCATGTTCTTTGATTGTATCTATGACATCCAGAAATTTAATTTTTGTAGTCAGTGTATGACCATGGTAGATAAACGGCATTCCGTCTGGTCCATCCCAACAGTCCAGTTCAATGCAACGACAGCCTTGTCTTAAACATCGTACATACGCCTCTACGGAAGACTCACTAGAAAACTGGTCCCCAGTAAGATATGTATTGTGTGAAGAAGCTATCCAATAATGTGCTAAAGGCCTGGTCATGTCTTGATAAACCACATCATGACGACGGTCCCAAATTTCATTCTGTTTCGAGAACAGAAAGTCCATGAACTCTAATGTAGTAAAATATGGTTCTTGCACATTGCGCTGTGAATCTTGTAAGTAATCCCTCATAAAGCTTGAAACTTCCCTTTCATCATTCCCTAATTGATCCTTTTGTTCCTCAACTAGAAAGCTTTGAAATTCCTGCAGTGTCACTATTTCTCCATTTTTGGAATATTTTGATAGAATGTCAATGCAGTCACGAAGAATAGCTTCATCACACATAAGCTTGTGATACAGAATTACAAAATCATCAAACCCCAGTTCCATTCTTTTCCTTGTGTCTACTTCTTGAAATAATTCCCTCAATTTGCTGGTGGAAATTTTGCAATTTATACGAGGAAGAAATGCTTTCAAGTCTTTCAGTGTTATCATTTCTCGGCTGTTTTCCATTGCATAAAACTCTTTTCTCAGCCATCTTTCCACTTGGAGAGGATATGATGAATTAATTGTGTCAGGAACTAGGAAGCGCAAGCCTTTAACCCAAAGCTCACATTCTTTATCCGAAAGTGCTGATATGCATAATGTTTTGAGTCTGAATTCCAAGCCATAAAATACAACAAAACATTTTTGAACCATAGGGGCTTAGGTACAATCGTGAGAAAGGGGGGGGGGGGGAGGAACTGAAAAGAAGAGAGCACTAAAAATTCCGAGAACTACAACCTTTATGGATCAATAATTTATACAGAAATGGAAGTCGAAACACAACAGAAATACAGGTAAAACAAACCAATTTGCATAACCCCCAGTCAATTCCCTCTCAAGCGAGGAGTCAGGCAGTCTTCAGCCTATCTGAAAGCCTAAATGTTTCGCGTGGACCCTGAGCCCTAGTTAAAGCCAAAACAACTTACCCCGCACGGCGCGAAAGGAGCACTCCGACTCTCGTCTCCTTTCACCGAGAGGCAACCCATAGGAAGACACTAGCGCAACCCAGCGGGGAAAGCGAGAGTTGCGAAACAAAGGAGGTGCCTCCATAAAACAAAATAAGTGCGATCAGCACAAGTGAACCATTTCGGAAATATTCCTTGTTATGTGTGTCAGTTTCGGAAAACTTATTTCGTGAAATGGAACATCGTTGTTCATTTTTTTATGTTAAGTGTGCAAAGAGAACGGAATCTCAAAGCTTTAAAAGATTTGACTATCGCACAAAGCCTACTGTATTCTAATATTCCCCTTGCACCTACAAGGAACTAAGCAATAAGATAATTTGTACAAATGTTTATCTCAACTAACACGAAGAAGATATAGGAATAAGAGTTTGTAAGAATGGTTACTACAAGAGTAGAGAAATTCATGTGAGTGCAACACATCAGATTTTTTACCTCTTGGCCCTGCAAAGGGAACGGAATTTCAAAGTCATCATATAGTGTCCACTCTTAAAGTATTTGACTATCACTTAAGGTCTACTGTGTTCTGATATTCCCCTTGTACCTACAAGAAAATTAGCAATAAGATAATTTCTACAAATGTTTATGTCGATTAACATGAAGTAGATAGAGGAATAAGTGTTTGTAAAAATAGCTTGTGCAAGAGTAGAGAAGGTCATGTGAGTGCAACACACCATTGTTATATTATTTTTAACGTTTACCACATGGCCCATTGTTTACGATATTCTTCCAACCTATTTTCTAATATGCATCTGTAAGTCTGCTATAGTAACTGTCAAAATTGTCGTGTCATTCGTACATAAAGAAAAGTATAGACATTTTCTGCTTCTGGAGCACCCAGTTGAGCTGCAATTAATAGGTAATCTGCACTATCGTCCAGGAATAAATATATAGTTAACGAGTAAATCCCTGTTGAACTTTTATACACTAAACTAAGATAGTTTTGATTAATTCATTCGAAGCAACAAACAACAAAAAATGTGAAAAAAGATAAAATTGTCACTGACTTCCTATTGTATACGTATATGTAATATTTGTGTGCACAAATTATTAACAGAAACATATTAAAACATTAATGTTATCAACTCGAAGTTAATAAAAAAAATGAAATTTTATATGAAATGTAGAAAAGCTGGTAAGCAATAACCAGTAGAAAAATATTATGGTTACACTCACATGAATTTTTCTACCTTTGTACAAACTATTCTTACAAGCACTTATTTCTTTATCTACTTCATGTTAAGAGAGATAAACATTTACAGAAACTATCTTATTGCTAATTTTCTTATAGGTGCAAGGGGAATATGGGTATATATCAGGGATTATGCGATATTCAAATCTTTTAAAGCTGGCAACCATGTGACGACCTTAAAATTCCGCTTTTTTTTTTTTTTTTTTTTTTTTTTTTTTTTTTTTTTTTTTTTTTTTTTTTGCCAAGAGATAAAATTGAATAACAATTTCCCATTTGAGAAAAGCATGAAGAATTGAAAAATTCAGACAAATAAGAAATGTCTCCCTAGTGGTTTACTCCACATAAAATGTAATACATAAATTGTTTTAACGTGATTTTCATTTTTTGTGTACTAAGATTTTGTCTATATTTTATGGTCTACCAGTTATGCTAAAGTCATTCAGAATGAAGAGCCAGAAAATTCAAGATATGCATTTCATTTGTCAACAAAATATTTTAAACATATGCTACTTTAATCAAAATCGTTAGAGTCACGTTGAGGAAATTCAACATTTTCGAAAAAATGTTTTATGTCAAGAGTAATCTAGAGTGGGAGTATTGTGTTGAAAATATTTGTTTCGCATCCTTGGAGGGTGCTGAATTTAACACCCCCCCCCCCCCCCGCCACACACACACACCCCACAGGGGCACCTTTTTAAAGGTGTTTTTTTTTCTTTTAATTTAAAGGGGTTCCAAAACATTTCCAGTGAAATCTCCATATGGAACTTTTGGATGGAATGCAATAAGCCTGCTTAGTATACATAGTAGGGAAAGTAAAAATATCGATGTGTTAAATATCAGATTTTATTTATAAAATTTCGTGAAATCATTGCGCTTAAGTTGTACGAACTTGGCTTGTGCTAAAAGAAGCAAGTGATGGCTTTGTCTAACACATATACACAGAGCCATAGTGAATATTAACTTTCCTCTCGGAAATAAGACACTGTTGGTAAACGCCTACATAAAAGCACGGCCATCTGGATGTCCGCTACCAACGCCCCCTGCAGACGCCCTCTCCCTTAGAGAGTTTCAGGTGGCCGCGTGTTGCAGTCACTTGCCGCTTGCTTTCTCCTTCTTCCTGCGTCTCTTTACTGTCTTAATAAATAGGCGAGAGATTGCAATCCACCAACAAATTCAGTGGTGAGATTTCACAGGAAATGCATGTTTTGAGGCAACCTCAATCCAAAAAAGTATTTTTAGAAAGAAAGGTCTATGTGTCTATGTGTCTGTGAGTTTGTCTGTTTGCATGTGTAGTCCTGTTTATTCTTGATGATACCAAGAGATATAGACCATAAGAGATAGTAGATAGACCAAATCTTACTATACAAAAAATGTAGATCTCATTAAAATAGACAAGTTATGTCCAAATGCACTTTATGTGGTGTAGACCATTTCGGAGATATTCCTTGTTATTTGAGTTTTCAGTACTTAAACTTTCCTGAAATGGAAGGTCATTATTCTCCTTTTTTATTTGTTTTGCCGTGCAAAGAGAATGGAATTTCGAAGCTTTAAAAGATTTGACTATCGCTCAAAGACTGCATTCCCATATTTCCCTTGCATCTGTAAGAAAATCAGCAACAATATAATTTCTACAGATGTTTATCCCACTAATATGAAGAAGATACAGGAATGAGAATTTGTATGAATCGTACAAGAATAGAGAAAGTCATGTGAGTGGAACACATCAGATTTTTTACTTTCTCTACTACGTATAATAAATAGCGGAACTAGGTATTGTATTCCATCCAAAACTTCGATGTCGAGAATTCATTGGAAATATATGTTTTAAGGCCGCCTTAATCCAATGAAAAACATTTTTAGAAAAAGTTCCGCGCGTGTGTGTTTGTCTCTGAAGAGCATAGCTCTAAAATGAAAAGTCGGTTAAAAACCAAAGTTGGTATTTACGTTTAATACCTTTGAAGGATGCGACACGAAGATTTTGATTTTCTCAAAAGTGGCTCTAACAATTTTGAGTAAAATGCCATATGCTTAAGATATTTTATGGCAAATGAAATGTATATTTTGAATTTTCGAGCTATAGCCCCTGTACTCCTGTGTACTCTTGGTGACTTTTACATAACTAGTAAACCTTAAGAGCCAGACCAAATCTTACTA
>CM060973.1:61423617-61431117 GCA_030765045.1 Tenodera sinensis | reverse complement strand
GCCATCGCCATCGCCACCGCCACCGCCACCGCCACCGCCACCGCCACCGCCATCGTCATCGCCATCGCCATCGCCATCGCCATCGCCACCGCCACCGCCACCGCCACCGCCACCGCCATCGCCACCGCCACCGCCACCGCCACCGCCACCGCCATCGCCATCGCCATCGCCATCGCCATCGTCATCGCCATCGCCACCGCCACCGCCACCGCACCGCCACCGCCACCGCCACCGCCATCGCCATCGTCATCGCCGTCGCCACCGCACCGCCACCGCCACCGCCACCGCCATCGCCATCGTCATCGCCATCGTCATCGCCATCGTCATCGCCACCGCCATCACCATCGTCATCGCCATCGCCATCGCCATCGCCATCGTCATCGCCATCGTCATCGCCATCGCCATCGCCATCGCCATCGTCATCGCCATCGTCATCGCCATCGCCATCGCCATCGTCATCGCCACCGCCACCGCCATCGCCATCGCCATCGCCATCGTCATCGCCATCGTCATCGCCATCGCCATCGCCATCGTCATCGCCATCGCCACCGCCATCGTCATCGCCATCGCCATCGTCATCGCCATCGCCATCGCCACCGCCATCGCCATCGCCATCGCCATCGTCATCGCCATCGTCATCGCCAGCGCCATCGCCATCGCCATCGCCATCGCCATCGTCATCGCCATCGCCATCGCCATCGCCATCGCCATCGCCACCGCCATCGTCATCGCCATCGCCATCGTCATCGCCATCGTCATCGCCATCGTCATCGCCATCGTCTTCGCCATCGCCACCGCCATCGACATCGCCATCGCCATCGCCATCGCCATCGCCATCGTCATCGCCATCGCCATCGCCATCGTCATCGCCATCGCCACCGCCATCGTCATCGCCATCGCCATCGCCATCGTCATCGCCATCGCCATCGTCATCGCCACCGCCATCGCCATCGTCATCACCATCGTCATCGCCACCGCCATCGCCATCGCCATCGCCATCGTCATCGCCATCGCCATCGCCATCGCCATCGCCATCGTCATCGCCATCGCCATCGCCATCGCCATCGCCATCGTCATCGCCATCGCCATCGTCATCGCCATCGCCACCGCCACCGCCACCGCCACCGCCATCGCCATCGCCATCGCCACCGCCATCGCCATCGTCATCGCCATCGTCATCGCCATCGCCATCGCCATCGCCACCGCCACCGCCACCGCCACCGCCACCGCCATCGCCATCGCCATCGCCATCGCCATCGTCATCGCCATCGCCACCGCCACCGCCACCGCACCGCCACCGCCACCGCCACCGCCACCGCCATCGCCATCGTCATCGCCATCGTCATCGCCATCGCCACCGCACCGCCACCGCCACCGCCACCGCCATCGCCATCGTCATCGCCATCGCCATCGTCATCGCCATCGCCATCGCCATCGTCATCGCCATCGCCATCGCCATCGTCATCGCCACCGTCATCGCCACCGCCATCGCCATCGCCATCGCCATCGCCATCGGCATCGCCATCGCCATCGCCATCGTCATCGCCATCGCCATCGCCATCGCCACCGCCACCGCCATCGCCATCGCCATCGCCATCGTCATCCTCATCATCATCATTATTATCTATTATTATTATTATTATTATTATTATTATTATTATTATTATTATTATTATTATTATTATTATTATTATTATTATTATTATTATTATTATTATTATTATTATTATTATTATTATTATTATTATTATTATTATTATTATTATTATTATTATTATTATTATTATTATTATTATTATTATTATTATTATTATTATTATTATTATTATTATTATTATTATTATTATTATTATTATTATTATTATTATTATTATTATTATTATTATTATTATTATTATTATTATTATTATTATTATTATTATTATTATTATTATTATTATTATTATTACTATCGTCATCGCCATCGCCACCGCCATCGCCATCGCCATCGCCATCGCCATCGCCATCGTCATCGCCATCGCCACCGCCATCGCCACCGCCACCGCCACCGCCATCGCCACCGCCATCGCCATCGCCATCGCCATCGCCATCGTCATCGCCATCGGCATCGCCATCGCCACCGCCATCGCAACCGCCACCGCCACCGCCATCGCCACCGCCATCGCCATCGCCATCGCCATCGTCATCGCCATCGCCACCGCCATCGCCACCGCCACCGCCACCGCCATCGCCACCGCCATCGCCATCGCCATCGCCATCGCCACCGCCACCGCCACCGCCACCGCCACCGCCACCGCCATCGCCATCGCCATCGCCATCGTCATCGCCATCGTCATCGCCATCGCCATCGCCATCGTCATCGCCATCGTCATCGCCATCGCCATCGCCACCGCCACCGCCACCGCCACCGCCACCGCCACCGCCATCGCCACCGCCACCGCCACCGCCACCGCCACCGCCACCGCCATCGCCATCGCCATCGCCATCGCCATCGCCATCGCCATCGTCATCGCCATCGCCACCGCCATCGTCATCGCCATCGCCATCGCCATCGTCATCGCCATCGCCATCGTCATCGCCACCGCCATCGCCATCGTCATCACCATCGTCATCGCCACCGCCATCGCCATCGCCATCGCCATCGTCATCGCCATCGCCATCGCCATCGCCATCGTCATCGCCATCGCCATCGCCATCGCCATCGCCATCGTCATCGCCATCGCCATCGTCATCGCCATCGCCACCGCCACCGCCACCGCCACCGCCATCGCCATCGCCATCGCCACCGCCATCGCCATCGTCATCGCCATCGTCATCGCCATCGCCATCGCCATCGCCACCGCCACCGCCACCGCCACCGCCACCGCCATCGCCATCGCCATCGCCATCGCCATCGTCATCGCCATCGCCACCGCCACCGCCACCGCACCGCCACCGCCACCGCCACCGCCACCGCCATCGCCATCGTCATCGCCATCGTCATCGCCATCGCCACCGCACCGCCACCGCCACCGCCACCGCCATCGCCATCGTCATCGCCATCGCCATCGTCATCGCCATCGCCATCGCCATCGTCATCGCCATCGCCATCGCCATCGTCATCGCCACCGTCATCGCCACCGCCATCGCCATCGCCATCGCCATCGCCATCGGCATCGCCATCGCCATCGCCATCGTCATCGCCATCGCCATCGCCATCGCCACCGCCACCGCCATCGCCATCGCCATCGCCATCGTCATCCTCATCATCATCATTATTATCTATTATTATTATTATTATTATTATTATTATTATTATTATTATTATTATTATTATTATTATTATTATTATTATTATTATTATTATTATTATTATTATTATTATTATTATTATTATTATTATTATTATTATTATTATTATTATTATTATTATTATTATTATTATTATTATTATTATTATTATTATTATTATTATTATTATTATTATTATTATTATTATTATTACTATCGTCATCGCCATCGCCACCGCCATCGCCATCGCCATCGCCATCGCCATCGCCATCGTCATCGCCATCGCCACCGCCATCGCCACCGCCACCGCCAAAATAAAAAAAATAAAATAAAATAAAATAAAAATCTGTATAATAACCCTGGCACCTAATTACTTACACCAGGGCTAATATGCCAGATCCTTAAAATTTATTTTTCTACACATTCATACATACAACATACTTTACAGAAAAATTTTAAAATAAAATTACAAAATAATATAATATATAACAAATTATAAAGATAGATAAATTAAATAATATATCATAAAACAAAACACAAGAAAATAAGAACAAAAACACAAATTATAACATTTCACACATAATCACTCTAAGAAATAAATTCTCTAAAACAATAACAAATCATTTCAAACAATCAAAATACAATAAAATTTCTAAATAAACTAATATATATATTAAAAAAAAAAAAAAACAATAAAATTTTAAAATTAAAACAAATTAATCTCCTCAATACAACAAAATATAAATTTCATACACAACATCACTCACAACTACAAACTATTACTAAACAATAAACAAATATATAAAATTAAATTATTAATTATAATTATTACATAAAATTATAAATTATATTATTACTATTAATAACATTATCATCATTATTATTACCTATCATTATTATTTAAAATTTAATTAATTTAATATTATACCTATAACTAATACTTTTTATAAATATATATATTTTTTTTTAATTTAAATTTACATATTTATTAAAAATTTTAAATAAACAAAAATTTACTGGTATCCAGTAAAATATAACTGGTAACCAGTTATATATATAAAAAAGAAAAAGAAACAGCTATAAACTAAAACTCTAAACTGCCGCCGGTTACCGGCGGCATACTATATGTACTGGTTTCCAGCACAAAAACTACAAAATCTACAAAATGTGTGTAGTGTAAAATTCAAAATCTACATATCCAAAATTTATAAAAACAACATACACAAAAATGTTATACTTTTGATTAATAAAATGGTTTATATACTTTAATAATATAATAATGTGGACTAAAATCACTAATATTTAATTATTTTTGATTAATTTTTACAAAATTATCTTTCACTATTATTTCCTAAACATCCAGAAGTTTATAAAATAAATCACATTTCACTTCACTAATTCAACTTTCACATCACTAAATCACTTATTTACTTTTAATTAGATTATCTAGATAATCAGGGTCATAAATCACTTAAAATCCTATCACTAACTTGATCATTAGCACTTGCGGTCACTCAATCCGTCGCCGATCTTCCTATCAATGCATGATGCAGCAATCCCGACTTGGTGAAGACTCGACTCGACTCGACTCGCCTCGCCTCGACTCGCCTCGTCTCGCCTCGCCTCGACCGACTCGCCTCGCCTCTCTTCGCCACCGCCACCGCCATCGCCACCGCCATCGCCATCGCCATCGCCATCGCCATCGTCATCGCCATCGGCATCGCCATCGCCATCGCCACCGCACCGCCACCGCCACCGCCATCGCCATCGCCATCGCCACCGCCATCGCCACCGCCACCGCCACCGCCATCGCCATCGTCATCGCCATCGTCATCGCCATCGCCACCGCACCGCCACCGCCACCGCCACCGCCATCGCCATCGTCATCGCCATCGCCATCGTCATCGCCATCGCCATCGCCATCGTCATCGCCATCGCCATCGCCATCGTCATCGCCACCGTCATCGCCACCGCCATCGCCATCGCCATCGCCATCGCCATCGGCATCGCCATCGCCATCGCCATCGTCATCGCCATCGCCATCGCCATCGCCACCGCCACCGCCATCGCCATCGCCATCGCCATCGTCATCCTCATCATCATCATTATTATCTATTATTATTATTATTATTATTATTATTATTATTATTATTATTATTATTATTATTATTATTATTATTATTATTATTATTATTATTATTATTATTATTATTATTATTATTATTATTATTATTATTATTATTATTATTATTATTATTATTATTATTATTATTATTATTATTATTATTATTATTATTATTATTATTATTATTATTATTATTATTATTATTATTATTATTATTATTATTATTATTATTATTATTATTATTATTATTATTATTATTATTATTATTATTATTATTATTATTATTACTATCGTCATCGCCATCGCCACCGCCATCGCCATCGCCATCGCCATCGCCATCGTCATCGCCATCGCCACCGCCATCGCCACCGCCACCGCCACCGCCATCGCCACCGCCATCGCCATCGCCATCGCCATCGCCATCGTCATCGCCATCGGCATCGCCATCGCCACCGCCATCGCAACCGCCACCGCCACCGCCATCGCCACCGCCATCGCCATCGCCATCGCCATCGCCATCGCCATCGTCATCGCCATCGCCACCGCCATCGCCACCGCCACCGCCACCGCCATCGCCACCGCCATCGCCATCGCCATCGCCATCGCCACCGCCACCGCCACCGCCACCGCCACCGCCATCGCCATCGCCATCGCCATCGTCATCGCCATCGTCATCGCCATCGCCATCGCCATCGTCATCGCCATCGTCATCGCCATCGCCATCGCCACCGCCACCGCCACCGCCACCGCCACCGCCACCGCCATCGCCACCGCCACCGCCACCGCCACCGCCACCGCCACCGCCATCGCCATCGCCATCGCCATCGCCATCGCCATCGCCACCGCCACCGCCACCGCCACCGCCACCGCCATCGCCATCGCCATCGCCATCGCCATCGCCACCGGCACCGCCACCGCCACCGCCACCGCCACCGCCATCGTCATCGCCATCGCCATCGCCATCGGCACCGCCACCGCCACCGCCACCGCCACCGCCACCGCCACCGCCATCGCCACCGCCACCGCCACCGCCACCGCCACCGCCACCGCCATCGCCATCGCCATCGTCATCGTCATCGCCACCGCCATCGTCATCGCCACCGCCACCGCCACCGCCACCGCCACCGCCATCGTCATCGCCATCGCCATCGCCATCGCCATCGCCACCGCCACCGCCACCGCCACCGCCACCGCCACCGCCACCGCCACCGCCATCGCCATCGCCATCGTCATCGCCATCGCCATCGCCATCGCCACCGCCACCGCCACCGCCACCGCCACCGCCACCGCCACCGCCATCGCCACCGCCACCGCCACCGCCACCGCCACCGCCACCGCCATCGCCATCGCCATCGTCATCGTCATCGCCACCGCCATCGTCATCGCCATCGCCATCGCCACCGCCACCGCCACCGCCACCGCCACCGCCATCGTCATCGCCATCGCCATCGCCATCGCCATCGCCACCGCCACCGCCACCGCCACCGCCACCGCCACCGCCACCGCCACCGCCATCGCCATCGCCATCGCCATCGTCATCGCCATCGCCATCGCCACCGCCACCGCCACCGCCACCGCCATCGCCACCGCCACCGCCACCGCCACCGCCACCGCCATCGCCATCGCCATCGCCATCGCCACCGCCACCGCCACCGCCACCGCCACCGCCACCGCCATCGCCACCGCCACCGCCACCGCCACCGCCACCGCCACCGCCATCGCCATCGCCATCGCCATCGCCATCGCCAAGGCCATCGCCACCGCCACCGCCACCGCCACCGCCACCGCCACCGCCACCGCCACCGCCATTGCCATCGCCATCGTCATCGCCATCGCCATCGCCATCGCCACCGCCACCGCCACCGCCACCGCCACCGCCACCGCCACCGCCACCGCCATCGCCATCGCCATCGCCATCGCCATCGCCATCGCCATCGCCACCGCCACCGCCACCGCCACCGCCACCGCCATCGCCATCGCCATCGCCATCGCCATCGTCATCGTCATCGCCATCGCCACCGCCACCGCCACCGCACCGCCACCGCCACCGCCACCGCCATCGCCATCGTCATCGCCATCGCCACCGCACCGCCACCGCCACCGCC
>CM060973.1:61248617-61416117 GCA_030765045.1 Tenodera sinensis | reverse complement strand
TTATTATTATTATTATTATTATTATTATTATTATTATTATTATTATTATTATTATTATTATTATTATTATTATTATTATTATTATTATTATTATTATTATTATTATTATTATTATTATTATTATTATTATTATTATTATTATTATTATTATTATTATTATTATTATTATTATTATTATTATTATTATTATTATTATTATTATTATTATTATTATTATTATTATTATTATTATTATTATTATTATTATTATAGATGTTATTATCTTATCTCTTTGTTAGGATTAGTTTCTCATTCCAAATTGGATCAGCAATTATTACAGGGGGCAAATTGCATAAACTTACCATTAAATTGAACATTAATTTGTGAATTTTTGCAACAGCTTTTATAGTTTGAAGAAGATTTAAAACTGAACATGCTTCTTCATGCAATTATTAAATTCTGGTCGAAGAATGAGCATAACTTTATGGCAAAACCTATGAATGGCGGACTTGCACGTATGTATACGGAACGCAGGGCGACACTTCATCTGTTTCTATTGCTTCTGCTTACGCGCACGGATTACGTAGAATATGAATGAGTAGTTGAGTGTAATCTAATCAAGAACCGTCTGTTGTAAAGAACAGACTAGGTCATGGAGTATTTTCCTTTAAGCGTTATCTAGTAGAGATACAGACTTTCCGCCATTTATAATCTTAGTAGTAAACTTTATCAGGAGACTATTGCGGTGTCTCACTGGGTCAATGTCTTCTCTCCACAACAATGGAAATTCCACGTCTTGCCGTGTTCCAGCTTCCATCACTGGAAAGCCATGGCTTTATAATAGTATTCATATGAAGGATGCCAGTGAATCGTCATATCCAAGAGAAACGAATTGAAAAGTAATTCATTTGTTCATAGCATTATTGATTTCAGATTAAGTTTTGCTCCACAGTTCAACTCTCAGCTAGGATTCGTTTATTCCCTACTCTCCGCAGAATGTGAAAGTAAGAATGCAGGTGTCTTCTTCCTTAACATGGATTAGGCCTTTAGACCTATTCCGAGGCTAATCAAACTGTTCTCTCCACCTCATTCGTCCGATGTCTCTTGCTCCTAATGGTTTGTAAAATAGTGCTTGCCATCCAATCTGGAAAGTTCCATCCTCTTAACTGATCGTCCCACTTGCTCCAGTATCTTAAAATTTCTTCCATAATGTTTTCTTCCTCTAGTTCTTCCCTTATATCTACATAACGGAGTCAATATTTTCTAGTAACACCCAATAAGGACCTTAAAAATATCATTTGAGATGCCTCCAGTCTCGGTTTTTCCTTGGTTTTAATTGCCTGTGTCTCACATGCATATTTTAACGAGGGTTTATAATCTTAATTTAAAATTCTTCTTTATATTCTTGCCAAAATGTCTTTTTATACACCCATTCATTTTATTATATGATTTGATATTTTCTTCAATTTCCGCCTTTCTGATAACCCCAAATATTTAAAAGCAGACACCTGCTCAATTAATCATTTGTCCTATTAAGATTTTATCCGAAATTGTTGTTTTCCTATGATAGCCATTACTTTTGCTATTTCTTCCGAAATTTCCATATTATATTCTTTTATCTCTTTCAAATTAAACACTGATTTCTGAACATCTTCCTCATTCTCTGCCAATAACAGCTGACCTACAAATATAACTGCATCAAGATAAGTGTTATTTAAATACAGGTGTTTATCATGAAAAACTATGGCAGACACAACATTTAATCGCGACTGTTAGTTGAGCACTGGCCTGTTGTACAAATAATTTGTTTGGGCGCGAATGGTATTTATAGCACCGGCTTTACAGTGTGTTTAACTATACAATACCGCAAGGTGTGCCAAGCCTCTGATTGGATTTTGTGTTGGCTAGCCAATTGCCATTAGCTTTTGTGTCAGCCATAAATAAAGCCTACAGTTCAGCGATTAACACAAACACACACTAAAACCCCTAACATGCAAAAACACACTAAACATACAAAAAATACCTATGAGCAACATTAAAATAAAAACAAAAACCAGCAACAAAACCTAGGATCTTCTTTGGGCAGAAGCACATGAATGGAGCCATGGATGTGGAACACGGGAACTGACACACAGATACACAAATCACAACACACTACACTACACAATGTCAAGAAAAACACAAATAACACAAATACGCACCTAAGCCGAGGGAAATCCCAACACGTAAACGTAACAAATACCACACTAGGGTGAAGAGGGATTTCCCTAAACAGCCCGGGCATGTTGTAAACATGCCCAAATAAACATTTTTCATTTCATTTCATTTTTGCGAGTAGCATAAGGTATGACCAGGTTTGGAGTGGGGACTCAGCAACGCCAACTATAGACCTTGTGTGTCTAAAGGACGCCTGCCGGGAGAGAGGGATGAGATGAGGGGAGTCAGAGGGTAGCCTAATCTAGAAGACACGACAGCAGAGAGCAGGGTCTCTACAGTTTTAGTTTGAAACTCTCGGTGACAGCTCGTACAACCGGCTCCCTTCTCCCCGCCCCTTCAGGCTTACACATCCTCCTGGGGTCCCGGAACTCGGAGGCCACCCCCGATTCGGAGGACAAGATTTACTTAGGGCACCTTTTTTACTGAAATGCAACACCGATACTCCTGCCGACATTAACAACCCCGAAACACAGGAAATTCGGAGGATATAACAATCTTTCCCAGCATTCGCCTAGCGGGTCGTCCTTCGTGCTCTAGGAGTAACATGCTAACCTCTGGTTCCCGAAGGTGCGGGTTCAAACCCTGCGATGGAGATGGACTTTTTTTCGGGCGTAAAAATCCTTAGTGTGCCTTTCTTCGAAAGAGATATAAAGCGCTGGTCCCGTGTTGCTGATTTACAGTACTTAAAAGGACCTCAAGCCTGATAAAGAGATGCTGAGCAACACCGCCATAGTATTTAAATCGCCACAAATAAAATTCAATTTAATTTAAATCAAAATATTCCTAAAAATAAGCCTTTGAATGAATGAAATACTTTAACTACAACGGATGTAAATAGTTTATCTGAATACGAAAGAGATTTAAAGCAAAAAGTATATAAATTTCAATATACTCTTACATGTGGCACTATGAAACGAACACTGAAAAAGAAAACAAGAAGAGATATGATATTACAATTTTACAAAGCTGTAGTATCTTATGGAACCGAGATCTGGGCTATTAGTAGGAATGGTACAAGAACAATTTCAATGGCCGAAATGAAATGTTTGAGCTTAAAGATCACATTAAAAGTGAGACAATAAGAGAACAATTTAAGTGTTTCATTTAAATGACAAATCAGGGAATAAAAACTGAAATGGAAAGATTATCTGTCTCGAATGCTAGCGGAAAGATTTGGCAACACAGACCTTACAATTCAAATCTGTTATTACTAGAGATGTTAGAAGACACGTAGACGCCGAGAAGATCCCTTCTGAACCGAAGCACGCCTCTCTGTTTTATGTTGAAGGTTGTTGTTGATGATAATTGATGATAGATGATGATGGCCAGCCACACGATAGGGATGGGTAGTTTCAATTTCTTGAAAAAAGTAATGAATTGATACTTTGTGTTTTGGATCCTGGGTCGCAGGGTTCCTAGTGATAATTCCGTAAACAAAAGAGGCCATAGTCGCTCCCTGAGGTACACCAGCCAACATGCGATGGGACTGGGTTGGGGCATTCTCCACCTGAACGTGCAAGTTGCGGTCGTATAGAAAGCTGTAAATAAGAGTAAAAAGGGGTGCGAGGCCGACAGTTGGTGAGATGTAAATAATCCTATTGTGCCAGCATTTGTCTAAAGCAGCTTCCACGTCTAAGAGTAAGATGAGCAGCCATTATTAAACTCAGAACTCACATAGTTGATGAGTTTGAGCAGTTGAGATCTATGGAATGGCGGGGGCCTCAGGCAAGCTGAAAGTCAGAGAGTCAAAGGGAACCAACCACCTGTTATCGGTGGGAAAAGAAGATGTTCAAGAAGGTGAGAGAAGGATAATATCTAGGCTGCCCTACACAAGGTGTTAAGGATATAAGTACAGGTATTTTGATAATTGGTGCCTTAATACTGTATATCCACTTCAGTGTGCTATTTTCTTTTTCTCTCTTTGTCAATAGTTTTCGTACAAACACTGGTATAATTCACTACTTGATGCTTTCACACAGTTGCAACTGAACGGCTATCCGCTTTGCTTCACATTTCAACACCTGAATTGCTCGACCTTGCTTCGAATCACTTACACACTAAAATGAACAATGAATATATTGAAAAAGCAAGGATAAGCATTTAAACTTCCATTCTCATTTCTTTCTCTGTGAAAGCATAAGTTGCAGATAACATAAATAATGAATATTTGTGACGTAATAATTGTGACTGTGCTATTAGAGTGACCCCTACATTCGTTATTGCGAAGGCTGCCCTCTCTGCTTTACTCCTTTCACCAACCTGTACCTCTTCTTTAAGGGGGAAAATAAACACCTGTGGCTTGTGTATGCCAACATACTTGGAGCTACTACCCAGTCCAAAAATACACTACTCTTAATAACTGAAAGTAGCAATCAGCAAATAAATGTTCTCTAAGTTACCACTACAAATGTATTTACTTACACCCTAACACCATATAAATACGAGTATTCTGTATTGAGAAAAATCTTAAGTTCTTTATTCACTTGCCAGGAAACACTCAGTCGTTCGAACTGGGGTTGGCTGAGGAAGTATGCTTTGGCCCAAAGTAATGCGTTGAAATTGTGTGCAGTTGACTTTGTTCGGCGTATGGAGCCGCTCACCGGTTTTGTTCCCTGAGATGTTCCCGGCTTCTCCTACACTGAATTCAGAGATAGTTTAATCCCTATGTCAACAAACACAGTGTTTATCCACCAAACGTCTGCCACCATTAACGTTTCCTATCCCACTATATTGCTAATACCCACCCATTCAAAATGGAGAACCAAACACACACACACACACACACACACACACACACACACACACACACACACACACACACACACACACACATGTTTTTACCATTTTTAAAGTCTATATAATGTGTATATACACAGCTTTTTCTTCACACAGAACACAATTTATTAGTCTCTGCGTTTCTTGAAGGATGCCCTCTTGCTAAGGAACTAATCACTAGCATCGCCACGATGATTCACTAAACTGTGAGCACGTGGAAATGTAGTAGACACAAAACTACGCAATCATGGCTTACTAAAAATGAAAACGAACTTTACAAATTCAGCTAATAATTGTGCTATTTTTAAGAGCATAAATCTATATGCTGTTAGGGGTAAGGGGCGGATATTTGTACTGGTAATTCAGAACAGGGAATTGAACAATATTACATAAATATTTGCTTCATTTGCGGACTTATAATTTTACTTATTAAGAGTAATGTTTTCAGATTGGTTAGTGGGCGTACCACAGAAAACATGACACAGAATGGGCGGAACGGATACTGTATCGGAACTGAGTTCAAATGCTTTATGCGAGACCAATTACCCTCATTATGTAGGCCAGTGGGTCGCGCATTGAGGTGTAAAGCAAAAGGGATAATCTATCTTACAGAGTTCTTCATTTCGAAGCACAGTTACGATCATGCAAAAATTTTTTTAAAAAATAAACAGATAATAAACTATGTGATTGGTTGATGTAAAAACTGTTAGGAAAAGAAAAAACTATTAACACCTTAAAAGTCCAGCATTCTCAACAGATTTCGGTCCATTGACCAACAAAGATGGTGATGGCAACCGTGGCATTGGCGGTTGATATTCTCTCGTAGGCAAGCCATTAATCTAAACTTGAACCTGTTATTTTCTTTCAAAATTGAAACTGAATACTAATCTAGATGTAATAAAGGTGCGCTAAGAACCTCAATAAACTCATGATAGCGACATAGGTTCATATGCTAGTAATCAAATAATATTAAGATTACACTAGACTATTATTTTACGTTTCCTGTATACTTAATCAATTGCTTTGAAGTGTTAAGCCCACTAGGAAACTTGTTTTATAGGTACTGTGCAGTGGCTTTTCTTACTTCTAACACAAATAATTTAGGAGTAACTATACTTTTATGTTGCTCATATAGAATGAATTCTCCATGGGACAAAAAGATTGTTGTTTGTCTTTTTACTTTCTCTACTGGTAAGTAGGGGAAGTATTTTTTCAGTATTTTCTTTCTCTATCATTGAACATTGAAACACTTAAAATGTATTTAATATCATATTTCCTGGATTTCTCTTCTCATATTTCTTGTTCTCGCCCTACTTATTTATATTTCTTTATCTATTTATAATTTCCTTAAAGTGTTTCTCCATCTTTTACTTCAGATTTTCTTCAAATAATTTCACACCTTTGTCTCCTTAGCGTGGTTGTAGCGCTGCTGGTCACCAAGCGGGAGACGCGAGTTCGATTCCCAGTACCGGTGTCGGGATTTTATCCCACTAGGAGATGTGCTTCGAGGTGCTCTCAGATTCGTTAGGTCCCTGAAGAGCCAACTCAGTTGCCCCTTGATCGAAAAGTAGTGGCCTCTGCTTGCGAGGACCGTATTTGCAGTCTGGCGGCATCGGGGCGCTGACTGCGTCCCACCATGCAGTACTGCACCCCATTCATGGCGCCAGTAATGGGCAGAGATGGGGGACGTAGCGGCTGGTCGGCAGGCTTGCTGTTGAGCTGCGAATTTAGTTAGGTTAGTTAATTTCACGTTCTATATAACATTATTTTTAACGATTCGCATGTGTAAGAAAAATAAACTGCATAACGTGGTTCGTATTTTTGTGCTTAAACTAAAATCATTTTACTTAAACAACGAAATATTAATGTCACAAATACCTACTAGTATCCAATTTTATATGGACATTTAAATGTGTGATATCCCAAAACGTAATTATTGTGGAAGGTTGTCCCTACATTATTTCAGATTTTGATCTAATCAGCATTTTACAATGCATTTTTAAACGGCGAGAACCACAGAGCTTTTCTTATTATTTTAGATATGAAAGCTGAAGAAACTGCTGTTTATTTTAGTGACAAGTGCATATCTAGTGTGGATGCAATGGCCAATTTGGGAAATAGGTCATATTTTAGGGAACATATGTAGAAATAATTATACAAAAATCATAAACCACAATACTCTGTGCGCAAAAAAATGTTGGATGTCATTTTCGGCACAATTATTCTCCCATGTCTGCCATCCAGATCATTTCATTTAAGCTTTTCTCATTAATGTTGTTGGAGTGTACATTTTGTGTGCATTTTTATGTTTTGATCTTAATTATGTTCTTGATGTGGAGAGCTATGTTATATTTCGCTGAAAATAGTCATAGGCGCAGATATTGCAAATTAGAGATACGTTAACTCGTAGCACTACCGACAGGCGTAATTTATGTACGTACTCGAAAATTAGTACCTATACCTATTATTTTAGAAATGTGCACCATTTTCTCTCTCCTAGTTATCGCCTTTAATGCAGTGCTTATATCTGAGGACTCTATTTCAGATATCCGCATTTCATAAATTAAAGAAATTAGGGTTAATATTCCATATCCTTAAGACTCCCACACATACAGAATGGGTCGTTCGTGTGTACGGTACCGTATTTACATTTTTTACTTTCTCTACCGGTAAGTAGAGGAAGTATTGCATTCCACTCAAAAATTCGATGTCGAGATTTCATTGGAAATATATGTTTTGAGACCCCCTGATTCCAAAAAAAAAAGCATTTTTAGAAAAAGGTCCGTAGTGTGTAAGTCTGTGTCTGTCTGTCAGTCTGTGGACAGCATAACTCAAAAACGAAAAGTCGGTTAAAAATCAAAGTTGGTGTTTAAGTTTAATGTCTTTCAAGGACGCGACATGAAGATTTTGAAGAAAATATCCACACCCTAAACTACCCTTTACATGGAAAAGTTTTCGAAAAGTTTGATTTTGTTGAAGATGACTGAAGATTTTTATTAAAATACCATATGTTTGAGATATTTTTATGAAAAATGAAATGTATAGGTATTTTGAATTTTCTAGCTATAACCTATGTAGTCCTGTTTAGTCTGGATGAGTTTTGAATAACTCGTAAACCGTAAGAGATAGACAAAATCTTACTGTACAATAAATGTAGATCTTGCTAAAATACACAATTTATGTGTCAATAATTTTTTTTGTACACTGAACCATTTCGGAGATATTCCTTGTTTTGTGTGTCAGTTTCGGAAAACATAACTTTCGTGCAATGGAACATCGTTGTTCATTTTTATATGTTAAGCGTGCAAAGAGATCGGGATCTCAAAGCTTTAAAATATTTGACTATCGCTCAAAGTCTACTGTATTCCAATATGCCCCTTGCAGCTACAAGGAAATAAGCAATAAGATAATTTGTATAAATATTTATCTTAACCAACACGAAGATAGAGGGATAAGAGTTTGTAAGAATGGTTAGTACAAGAGTAGAGAAAGTCACATGAGTGCAACACATCAGATTTTTTAATAAAGGAAATATGCGCAAGGTGTAGTTTGTCGACTAAAGTTTATTATAGAAGGAAAACCTTCAGTCACGCATACCGTTCTTCCTTGGAGCTCACCGAAGTTAGGTTAGGTTAGGTTTGCTTTGGTATAGTTAGATTAGTTAGGTTAGGTTAATTTATAAGCAGTTTTAAGTAAACTATGGTTTTACACATTGTACCCTAAGAATTAAGCGACGGGAACAAAGCGAATATTTACTAATATATTCATAAGATGGCTTATATGCACGCGATTGAGTGCAAAAACGGCTAAAGTAACTCTTACGTTTAACGAAATGGGAAGTTGAATCAGATTTTAAAGTTCAGCTCCACGAAGGGCACTAATACCGGATCAGCTACCAAACTTAGCACGGCAGCGTTAAGAACAGCTTTATTATATTCAGTCTCATCCTTCCCACAATTGAGAACCGAATTGGCGACTACTTAGTTAAGAATCCAGAACTCTCACTCGACTGAAGAGGCGTCCATTAGTGACATAATTTACAAACAAGTTAATATTAAAGTAATTTTGTCTTTCTTCCAAGCAGTGAGCCCCTCCCCTAGCTCTGACTCCCCTCCTACCTCCCCTCTCCTTCTACTCGCTTGCAGGCTGCCCACAAGGCTTATACTTCAAGACCCTGAGGCGCGAGCTTCATATATACATATGCTAGTTGCCCAGTGGTAGTGAGATATAAGCATCAGACGTGATTTTCATGGTATCCCGACAGGAGTATCTGAGAACATTCGGTAAGTGACGTCTTCTTATCACTTCCACACGAGATACGAACGCCTACGTCACGGAACAACTATTTTTTTCTCCATCCATGATAGCAGTTTCTTCAACATCGCCACCCTTTCTAAAAGCCTTGTAGTAATCGTAAAATGTGTTCGACTGTTCCATGTGACGCTGAAATAGTATTTCCTGAGGTGCGATAAGGAATCGTAAACCTAATCAGTAATACGGGATGATAAGAGAGTCATAGCCTGCACTACGTGGCACTGAATGGAGTAAAGCAGTTGTAAAGGGACCGTGAACGCTTGTAGCGGTGTTGCTTTACTCATTTCCTACAAATGGAATACTATTATTGTGTCACAGTTTTTGTGTTACTGCATGCATGGTGTTCTACAGTGTTCTATATAAGTGATTTCGACTATCGATAAGTTCCTTTTCATCGATTCTGACTCATTTGTTTCCGACATTCATTTTGTATATAGCGATTTCAGCATTCATTTGTTTCAACTATAAATGCAACCTGCTTGTGGTGTCAGAAGTGCTGTGTTGGAATGGTTCGAAATTTGAACCCACACAACAATAATCTTTGACCTATTTGTGCTTGTGACGGAAATATTTCCGAAATAGCAGTGTTTGTGTGCATGGATATTCAAAATGATGTGGTTGTGAAATAAAGTCGTCATGGTGATTTATTGCAACTTTACAATAGTTAATCGAACATGTTTATAGGTATATTGCTTTTAATGAAATATATCAAATATCTATTATCTTAGCTACAACCCACTTTGCCCATGACGAACAACTTATAAATCATTAAATATATAATTATGCGTTGCTTGATAAAGAAAGAGATATTCTAAAAGCGGCAGTTTTAAGAACAGAAAATTAACCAGTGAAAAAAGACAAATCAGTGCAGAAATACTGTAAAAAACTTAATCATATTCACTAACAATCTAACATTTGAAGACTTGAAGTGAAACAAATTACACACAAATCATCTAAATTGCCCAAATACCTACACCAATATGAAAATGTGTATATTTTAAAAAGTAAACCTATATATGTAGTGTTACTCCACAGGAATGGGGCATACAGTCTGTAAATAAATAAATTACTCGTGCTGTTGGAGCACGAAATCAGGCTCAAAATGTTCTAAAATTTTAAAAAATATATTTAAGAGTAATGTATCCCATCTTCATTTGCATACCAGTGTATGAAAACTAAATTTGGAGGATTCACTTGGACTCGCCTAATAGTATTTGTTTCTTACAAAAGTAACAATAATTCACATTAAGTTAATTTTATTTTGTTTTCCCTCTGACGAACAAGACATCTGCCAAGCTAAAGCTCCTTGTATGCTGTTATATGGAACAATTTTAGATCATTTTAGAGCTGCTAAAAGCAAAACTGTAGTAATTATTTACAATACTAACACATTTTTTGAGTAGCATATGCATAAGCATTTGGACAGCTCAACTGTAAAAAAAAAACTGATGTGTTGCAATCACACATTTTCTCTACTCTTTGGACAAACTATTCTTACAAACGAGTAATCCTCTGTCTACTCCATGTTAATCTAGATAAACATTTGCAGAAATGATCTTCTTGCCAAGGGAACACGGGATACAGTAGTCTTGAAGCAATAGTCAAATGTTTTAACAGCTGTTAGTTATGTAATGGCTTTGACATTCCATTCTTATTGCATGGCCAAGAGATAAAAAACGAATAACATATTCCTATTTGATAAAATGTATTATTAGAAAATTCAAGCAAATAATACCTAGGAAATAGTTAACTTCACAAAAGAAATATATTGAACACAAATTGTGAGTTTTAAGATTAAGTTTTTGTGTAGTAAGATTTGGTCTATCTCTTACACCAGCTATAGAAAAGTCATGCAGAATAAAGGGGGCTTCCAAGGGGACATTACCAAGATATACATTTCATTTAGTATGAAAGTATCTTAAATATATTGCATTTTAATCAAACTTGGTAGTCATTTTTGAGAAAATCAAAATGTAGGAAAAATGTTCAATGTAAAGAGTGTGGGGGAATTTTCTTGAAAATCTTTGTGTGGTATCCTTGGAAGATGTTGAACTTAATTTCCAACTCTGATATTTAACCGACTTTTCGTTTTTTTAAACTATGCTGAATATGCTGTTCACAGACCCTCCCCCCCCCCTCCCCCCACTTACACACATTCACACACACACACACACACACACACACACACACACACACACACACACACACACACACACACACACACACACACACACATTCACACACACACACGCACACACATACACTCACACAAACAAACAAACAAACATAAAACTACTTTTGTGATTGCAAATTTAACTTTAAGGTATTTGTACTATTTGCTCCAGACTTCACATACATTTCTTGTGAATAAGACTACACAGTGGAGAATATTCTTCTCCACATTAAAATATTCGAGCAGCCAAATTATCGAAGAGAAAATTTCTCATTTGTAGTATGCGTTTCTCTCGATTTTTTCATGTTGTTAGTTTGGTTCAGTTCGCCATTTTTTTTAACTTTTTCACGTGTGATGTTTACAAAAGTTTCAAGCATTTTGTAGAGTATATGAACTGGAGGAGAAAGAACAGTGTATGTATTATGTATGATTCTTAAAGGCTTCTAAACCGTTGCACGGATTTTTACCAAACATGGCACAGAGAACCTTTGACGCAAGATAAGTTTAACATTAGAATTTGTAGTACATTTCACACAGAAAAATATTTAATTTTATGCAATTGCTACAAATCTTGCTGGACTATCTATAATCGAAGTAGCTCGAGCTAAATAATTATTTAGGTTTTCACCACCTCACCAAATAGCAAAGAAACAGGGAGTTCAGATAATATTAATCTCCTCTCTGACATCGATCATAGAATAAAACAGTCAAATATGTGATCACAACAGTTTCTCCTTTGTATGTTAATTTGCGCTTTCTTTTGTTTTGTCTTCCTTTTCTTTTCTTAATATTTTATGTGTTAGTTACTCATTAACAACTCTGATATTTGTGGTTAAATAAATATTTTGTTTCTCAACAGAGTTTCAGTGTTTTCTCGATGTTTATATTTTGGTCATTATATGCACTTTCCCGAGTTTTAATTAACTCTCTGTTTAATTGTTTTTTGCAGTAATTTTTAAATGTCTCTGAAAAAACGAAAAACAATTACACAGTGTGATCTAAAGCTAAAAGAATCAAATTGGAACGTTCAGCTGATTGCTTTTGCGTTTTTCCATCGTGTACAGTAATTTTGAAAATGTGACGGCCTCCCGTCACGTTTGCCCAAGTTGGCAGAGCTTGAGAGTTGGGTTTATAACATTTTTAAAGGTCCTGAAAACTCAGTAAAACAAGCACGTTACACAATCTGGTAACACAATAAATGGTAACCAAATGTGGATTGGTTATACTTCTACGAGTGATTATAAAAATTATAAGTTAACGCTTGCTTAAAGTTGTGCAAAATTAATATAAGCGACACTCTGCATCTTAACTCAAAATATCGTAATTTATACGTCTTATACGTCACGTGCACTTTCCTCGTGTGGTATTTGTTGTTGTTCTGCAGTGCTTTTACATAGATTTTATGGGTGTTTTTATTCATCTGTTTTGCTCATTTTTGTTATTTGTAGTGCTCTAAGAGCTTTATTAACTGTCCTAAGTAATCATTTTAAACGCATGGTTATTGTGCAACTGTAGCCTCTTCTGGGAATAAATCATCAAACAACCGGCAACGCCGGGAACTTCAGCTAGGGAAGTCATAAAAATGCAAGCGTTAATGAATAATTTCAGTAACAACATAATGTTTGACTCACAACCTTTCCTCAATCAGATCAAAGTCCATTTTCGCCGTAGTTCCGGTATTAGAATGAAAACTTACTCTGAAAAATGCAAGGAAAACACCAGAACACGTAAGCTGTAATAAGTATTTCTATGTATTAAAAACGAAAAATTTCTGTCCTTTAAGTTGGCAAATAGAATTTTTTGAAGTGGCTATGAATATTTTCTGGATATTTTTACTTTTTTTTTTTTTTTTCATTTTCCCTGCTTATACTAATCATTAAAGGTCCAAGCTATACCAAAAATGTTTAACAATTCTTAAATCGTCTGACGTCAAAAATATAATATCTACAAAATGGTGTGGACACTTCAAGAAGAAACGTGAGATAATAGATAACTAACTGCCTGTGACACAAATAATAGATAAACAAGTTCGAATATGCTTACAAAGATTTAAAATAAACTTGAAAGTGTATTGCAGTATAATAATAATAATAATAATAATAATAATAATAATAATAATAATAATAATAATAATAATAATAATAATAATAATAATACTAATAATAATAACAATAATAACAGTAATAACAGTAATAATAATAATAATAATAATAATAATAATAATAATAATAATAATAATAATAATAATAATAATAATAATAATAATAATAATAATAATAATAATAATAATAATAATAATAATAATAATAATAATAATAATAATAATAATAATAATAATAATAATAATAATAATAATAATAATAATAATAATAATAATAATAATAATAATAATAATAATAATAATAATAATAATAATAATAATAATAATAATAATAATAATATTTAAATGCAATTCACAAAACCTTCAAAACATTTTTAAGTGATATTCTAAAGTAACTTCGTTTAAAAGCAGTGAGAAATTTCTGAGAGGAAAGATGGTACTGTAAGTTCCAATATTGCCTGAATGTTTGTGTGCATTTTTACTTTCTCTACTGGTAAGTAGGGGAAGTATTGTATTCCACCCAAAAATTCGATGTGGAAATTTCACCAGAAATACATGTTTTGAGGCCCCCTGAATCCAAAAAAATCATTTTTAGAAACAGGTCCGTGTGTGTGTGTATGTGTCTGTGTCAGTCTGTCAGTCTGTCAGTCTGTGGACAGCATAACTCAAAAACAAAAAGTCGGTTAAAAACCAAAGTTGGCATTTGAGTTTAATATCTTTCAAGGATGTGACACGAAGATTTTGAAGAAAATAGCCCCACCCAAAACTACCCTTTACATGGAAAAATTTTTGGAAATTTTTATTTTCTTGAAAATAACTCTAACGATTTTGATTAAAATGTCATATGTTTGAGATATTTTTATGACAAATGAAATGTATATCTTGAATTTTCTGGCTATAGCCCCTGTAGTCGTATTTACTCTGGACGACTTTTGCATAACTGGTAAACCATTAGAGATAGACCAAATTATACTATACAAAAAATGTAGCTCTTGCTAAAATACACAATTTATGTCTCAATAAATTTTCTTGTAGGGTGAACCATTTCGGAGATATACCTTCTTGTTATTGTGTGAGTTTCGGAAAACTTGGAACTTTCGTGAAATGGATCATCGCTGTTCTTTTTTTTTTTTTTAATGTGTCAAGTGTGCAAAGACAACAGAATCTCAAACATTTGACTATCGCACAAAGCCTACTATATTCTAACATTCCCTTTGCACCTACAACGAAATAAGCAATAAGATAATTTGTACAAATGTTTGTCTCAACTAACAAGAAAGAAGATATAGGAATAAGAGTTTGTAAGAATGGTTAGTACAAAAGTATAGAAAGTCATGTGAGTGCAACACATCAGATTTTTAGAGATTATTTTACAACTTCGTTTATCACTTCTGTCTTGAAAAATATTCGCCAAACATTTAAGATTTATAATAGTCTTGAAGATACTTCGGTTTTGATCCAAATCTGAACATTTTACACAAGTTAATTTTAAACGTCTTAAGTTATATAAAATTTCAGCTCCATACTACGCAGTAGCTTCATACACATAAATGGGCAGACGAACCGACGCAAATAGACTCTCCGCAGGAGCAAACGTACCTAAAAATGTGCGCAGAATTTCTTTTTCGTTTTCATTATCCTCATCAAAAGCTGTCTGGTTTAAAGACTGACATTAATGCAGGTTCTTTCCAACTTTAGGTCAGGTAGTAAAATTTTATTACCAATTTCTTTCATTTTTATAGCGTTTAGGACTGTTTTCTGTTGCTTGTACGTGCATATGCTGCAACTGTTCGGATTAAAAATACTTGCGACTGTCTCACACAGACATACTTCTTGGCTTTGTGCAGTATGGGTCCGTGTAAGGATATATCTGCTGAAATGTGTCACATTTTCATATGTTTATAGTATGTAAATTACTTAAATTTGGCACATTTTTTCATCATGGGAATAAATATCCGTTGAAAAAAGACAAAATAAAGAAGTTTCCCTACTGTATGAGCGATGTCTTCCTCGGGGGAAAAGAAAAGAAATTTACCAACCCGGCAAAGTGATTCAACACTTTATTCCGGTTTTATAGTGCCATAATGACAAAGGTTGAAAGTTGCAGAAAACATAGATATTTTGTTGTTTAACGACGCTGTAAATTCCAAGATCACATCAGCGTCGCCGGTGTGCCGGAATTTTGTCCAGCAGGAGTTCTTTTACATGCCAGTAAATTTACTGACATGGAGCTGTCATTTTTAAGCACACTTAAAAACCATGGGCCTGGGCCGGGCAAAAAAGGTCCGTGTCTATATTGTGACGAACTGGAAATAATACGAATACGAACTTGACGTTGCATAACAAACTTGCTCCCTAAAATTGAGTAAATGGGTGACAGTGAGATACATATGCAGCCCATTTATAAAGGCTGATTACTTTCTTTACCAACAATCTATAGTATGTAGAGATAAGGTACTGTATTCTATTAAAAATCGGAAATACATGTTTTGAGGTCCCTTAATGAAAAACGCGTATTTTAGAAAACAAAGAAAACACCAATATTCGTATTCAAGTTGAAATAAGAGTGAAATGGATGAAGAAAAAGATGATTATGGACCAGCTGGTGGAACAAATGGCGGGAGAAATCGGAGAACCCATTGAAAGCCTCCCCAGATGCCGCTTTGGTGAGAGGTGAGTGGTCTGACCACTCGGCTATGATGTCACCTCCACTCTGTCACGGTAGGGATTCCGGCACGTCAGCCGATGGCTTATTGTGGGTCACACCCTGGGAGTAAAGATGAAATGAGAGTACGCTATAGGCGGTCAGAAGACATCACAGGCGGAACTACAACTTTGGGTCCCTAACAGGTTCAGGCAGTTCTTCAGCCCAACAGAGTTCCAGGTGGTAAGGGTTGATCAATCAGTCGCTCTGGAAAGACGGCCAGCCGACCACAGCGCTTCCCCTCTGCCGAGCACCGTGTTTCCAGAGCGAAGCACCACCATAGTGCAGCCCACCGGTGACCCCACTGACTCTTACAACCTCCGCCTCGACCCTAAACTACTCTTTATGAAAACTATTTTGAATAACCCTTTAATATGTGTAAGATATTTACATGACTATCTTACAATAGACTAAGAAGCTGTGTTACAGTTTTTAAAAATGCTTTAAAGTCGCGTAGAGATTAAGCCAAAACGCTATTAACACGAACATAATGAATAGGTTTAGTAGGTGAGCTACCAAAAGAATGAAGTTATGCACGTTTTATCTGTAGAGCAGACGGACAGAACTGGTTTCCCACACTGTGCCGACACATGCACTACGAACGCGCATAACTTGAATCCTATTGGACTACTAAGATTATAATAAACAATTCATATATTAACACAATCTTAATTTACAATATTGATTAACAAAATTCTTTACAAAAATTATGAATTGTAATATAAATTATGCCCTTAAAGAAGTGAAGAACATCCTGGGGATGTGGTGTATATCATGTTTTTTTTTTCCTTTGAAGATGGAATGTGTGTGATGTGTTTGATTGTAATGTAGGTGTTGGATTCAGCTCACCTAAATGAATCATCTTTACCTATCTCTCATATTACTTGATGCAATACGCTGTGTGAATCATCTGCCCCCCCACCCCACCCCTCAACTTTTCTGTGTAGACATGTATAAAATAAACAGTCCAGTGATATGTACTTGAGACTGAGAGGGTGACATCACAATGAGATAACAACGCTACTGAGGGCAAGTGAGTGACTCGCATCGAGACTTTTATTGTTCAAAAACCATTGCGCGACCTATAGTACATATGCGTTTCTCAGAGAGGTGTGGCCAGTCCGTAATCTGGTTAGATCAACTTGACGACTACTTACTGCGAACGCTAAGTGATGAGTTCAGGATAGGACCCGATATAGTGGAGTTTGGTGGCTGGTTCATTCATCCATTGTCAATCACGGAGTAAATCTCTTAAATTTATAAAGCGTGGTACAACGGTAAATCATAAAAAAATCATAAAAAGATATATTTAAATAATACAATTTATTTCAAATCACTTCTCTCTGTCCCTCTCTCCATGCAGCATTAACTATTTCCTAGATTTTATTTTCAATTTTTCAGTGCCTTATCATTTGTTAAGTGCTATCACCGTTCATTTTTCGCTACGCAAAGGGTATGGAATTTAAAACAGCATATAACGATCCACTTTTTAAAGAGTTGACTATCGCTTCTGCCACTGCCTTTATGTGTATCAGAAATGTGTAATAAAACTACTTCCGATTCACAAGTAGTAGATATAAAAGTATTCTTTAATAGCTTTGGAACGGTTTACAGGAGAATAATGTTTAATACTCGATATTCAAAACAATTTAAATAGGAAATACAAACCGCTTAGGAACCTAATGTTTACACGTGATACAGGAACAGTTTTGCAATAAAATATAAAAACACAACAGTGCTACATATAAGAAACTTTAGAAATAAGATCTTCAATTATCTTTAGAATTGAATTATGGGGTCTAATTAATCTTGGACAATACATTGATTTTTTAAATACAATAACATTAAAAATTGTAATATAAATGGGGTAAAAATTGCACATTTGGGCATTACTTAACGGTATGTACAGGTTAGCTTTGCTCAAGGGGGACAAAGGCCTCTTGTCAAAAGGGAAAGCTCATTTATTCTAACGTGGTGAGGTACTCCACGTTAGGTGTTGCACATGCTTATTGTCCACTATTTACACAGATCTGTCTCTAAGGATTTGCAGTCGCTTGTTTCTCTCGCTACTCGTGACCACTGCTGTCCTGCGTGCTCCTTGAAGAGGTCCGTCCATCTGCGTCGGTTTTCCTTGTAGTCGTTTTCCTTTACGGGAATCCCACATAGCAGCCTTGTATATCCACCTGTTTTCTTGTTTTCATCTCGCCACGTGCCCTCCCCATTTCCATTTCAATCTTGTAGCTAAGTGGATAGGGAGCGAAAAATATCATATGGACATTACTATTCTAGGGACGATTTACTTTACTAATTACTTTGGTTTTCTTTCTATGAATTGTGGCTTATATTCTTCCTTCAATTATCACAAACGGTAAGAAATATCAGTACTAATATGTTGAGTATAGCACTTTTGGGCTGTGCTTTGCGCACGCACTTCTCTGAAGTGGTTGTACAACGCAACAGATGGTTAATATAGGCAGTGCTATCTTGGAAAGCACATTAATTTGCATTTTCGCTTCCGAACCAGTTTATTCTAATAATTGCTCAAAACGAAGTAAATCCAGATAAAGTTTACAAAACATTCCTCTGCAGAAAATCCACAAAGAAAGGGACCTGGACACCTCCCGAAACATGAAAAACGAAGTAAATAAAAATTCAAACAAAAAAATTGCGAATAGGAGTAAACCAATATTGTAAAGCCTGCTAAATTAAAAATATATGCCTATACTGAATTGTGTACATCATACTTGAAAAAAAAAAATCTAATTTTTACATTCACATGACATTCAAAAAGCTATCCTTACAAAAGCAGTCTATTGCATGCTAATCAAAATAAACATTTGCAGAAATTGTTTAATTACAATTTTTGTAGGTATAAGGGGAATAAAGGAACACAGTGGGCTTAAGCAATAGTGAATCTTATAAGAGTTGCTCACTATATAATGATTTCGAAATTTCATTCTCTTTGTGTGATCAGGAGGGAAAAAAACGAATAGCGATTTTTCAGTTTAAAAAGTATAGAGTATTTCACAATTCACACCTCTAATATTTAGGTAATTTTTGACACCACAAGTATTTGACATAAATTGTGTAACATTAACGAACTTTACATCTTTCGTGTAGTAAGCTTCTTCTTCTTCTTCTTCATTTTTTTTCCTTTTATTGTTTACAGATTATAAAGAATTCCATCAGAATGAAGGCTATTCCCAGAAAATTCAAGATATACCTTTTATTTTTAATAAAAATATCTCAAATATAAGGTATTTTAAATTGTTTGATAAAACAAAAAACAGCATTTCTTCCATGTAAAGGGCAGTTTGGGAGGGGGATTTTCTGAAAATTTACGATACTCATCCTAAGTGGACGCAGAACTTAATTACCACATTTGGTCTCTAAGCAACGTTTCGTTTCTGAGTTACGTTCTTCACAGATACAAACACATTGACAAGATCCTCTCTCTAAAAATGCTTGTGTCTATTTATTTCCTGAAATGGTTTACTCGTCCAACAAAATAAAAAACAAACAAAACAAAACAAACAAACAAAATGCATTTGGACATAACTTGTATTTTAACGAGAATCTACATCTTTAGTATAGTAAGATTTGGTCTCTCTCCTACGGTTTTCCAGTTATGTAAAGATCATCAAGAGTAAACAGGGCTACATGAACTATAGTCAGAAAATTCCAAATATAAATTTCATCTGCCATAGAAATACACATGGCATTTTAATCAAAATTGTTAAAGCAATTTTTGAGTAAGTCAAAATTTTCGAAGCATGTTCCATGTGAAGCGTAGCTTAAAGTGATGAATTTTCTTGAAAATCTTTGTACCACATCCTTGAAGATATTAAACTTAAATACCAACTTTGGTATTTTAACTGACTTTTCATTTCACACACGCAGGCACGCACACACACACACACACACACACACACACACACACACACACACACACACACACACACACACACACACTTTTCCTGAAGTTTTTTTTTATTCAGGATCCTCAAAACATACATTTACAGTGAAATCTCAACATCGAGTTGCTGGGTTGAATACTATACTTCCCCTACTTACTATACGTAGTAGAGAAAGCAAAAACAGCCTCACAGCAGCATCTTAAGCTCCGTGGAGAAATAAGTTCATGAGATGAAACTTGACCCCCCCCCCCTATTCTCCGAAAAGAGTAACTACGCCACTGGAAAGTAGAAACTGTTTTTGTCACTTATGCTGACTAAATGAATATGTTGGTTGTCAATGCCTAATTTTAACATTTCAAGAATATGGGAACATGTATTTTTGGAAACACAAGTTGATCAAATACTAAAATTCTGACTTTTCTAAGAAACCTACTTATGACCCTTTTCCTCTAAAAATAAATGCAATTAGTCCATAGTGCGATAGCACTGTACTATGTAAAATAATTTGACTGCAAAGCTCTTGTGAAAAACCTTCAATCACAGTTTTCATTTAAGTTTTAAGGGATTTGAAATGTTATTACAGTATGGTAATGGAGCGTATTTTATACAAAATTTCAATGATCTGTGTGCAGTTATTTCACAGATATTAAAGGTCCTGTTGCTTAAGTTAATAAATTGATGTGCGTTAAGCTAACACATCTGAGAAATTTGCCCAAAATTGTGAAAAATTCAAAAAGTAAGTTTTTCCTAATAATATAATATGAATCATAAACTTTAAGAACTCATATTGTTGTTTCCACTAGGACCCAGTTTGGGGAAATACATTATTAACATTTGAAAACACTGTAATTATATCGTTTTGTAAATTCATTTACCTTAACACCAGAGTTTTTATGTTAATAGTTCTAAAAATGCATCCTATAGAGCATTTTTGCTCTAAAAATGAATTTACATATAATTAATTTGCATATTAATATTTAAAAACCATATAAGCTAGAACTTGGAAATATTTCAAAAAGACTATTGCAATTGTAACAACTGGCATAGCTTTCAAAAAGATGTCTCACTACTGTGGATTTTTTAAATTTCATAGATAACTTTGCATTACCTAATTAAAAACGCCTCATATGAAAAAAAAAAAAAAAAAATTTATATCCTATTCAGAATTTTGTTTTCCCTTTGATCGACTATTATAATATAGAAAGCTGCATTGGAGCTTTTTAAAATGAAATCAAACTCTGCGAGAAAAACAAAATAAATAGATATACATGATGTGAAAATATGTCTTTAATAAAAATAAAGCTTGATACAGTTTAAAAACGGGGCATGGGTCTTTTAAATAAGAAAGACTGAAGTTATACTCCAAGTTGCTGCTTAATTGGTTAAATATTATGACAGGTTGAGCATTTTAAACTACGAAAAAAGCTGAGAAAATGTTTTGAGACAAACAACATTTAAAATTGGAATATTGCTTGTCTAGGGGAATTTAAATGGCCACACGGAACTTTAAATAGTGATTAAATTCGTGAATCAAGAGTGCTAGATGAAGTTACATGGGGTAAACATATTCAAGAACTAAAAATTCCTTTTTTTCCACAATTTCAGAGGTGTACTCCTTTAAGAGCTGTTAAGCATACCATATTAAACATCTTGTAGTAAACGATTTAAAGTGTTTACCAGGTTATGCACGAAAATAAACTTTAAATGCTAATTTTATTTCCTAGATTTTTAGTGCGTTAGAAAAATATTTTATTTTCTCAAAAGAAAATATTTTACTGGGGCAAACCAAACACCTTCTAATAATTCACTCCAACAATTGCCCTTTAAGATATGGTTCCTGAGATAACTCTTATTCTTAACAAAAAGTGTTTTCTGCTCTGATAGAGAAGCGATTTTCTGATAAACAACACTTTTGTGATAAGATTTCCATTATAAACCACAGAGTTTATAGTAAAATGACAGAGAATTGGTGTATTTATGCAGTTAAACCTAAAAGCACTTTATAAAAAAAATAGGTTTCGTTTTAAAACAAGTTCATCTTCACACGACTCAAGATATAAGTTCACTGTATCCTTTGTCGATTCGCCACTCTGAAGCCGCAAAAGTAAGCGTTGGTCACTTGTTTTAGACTTGTCACCACGCACAATGGCCCACGTTCTATTGTTTCACTTGGTAAGAAATAAGACCTCCTGTAACTGAGAACTCCAGCCATCAACTGCAGCAAAAGGAAGAACACTATGAAATACACCTCGGTATCACCAGAACAGCAGCCAAGATAAGGCCTATCTTCACAGGCAGCGATAACAGCACATACGGGCTAACAGCGTCACACTGCTATAATATTGTTGTGCTGGTCCAGATATGGAAAGAAGGTATTTCCTGAACAACTTTCTTTCTTCACAGGTTTAGATGATAAGTAATGTTTTATCATCTATTTTCAGTTATTTGTGTGATCCGTATACATTATTAAAATTATTTTCATTTGTGACACACATCACGGTTACCGCGAAAACTGTGAGTGTGGCCTAAATAGCAGACGACTGTCGTAGGTAACAGCGCAAAAAAACAAGTGACGGTACCTGTCGCTGCACTAAACTAAACATTAATCATTTAGAACAAATTACTGTGCTTTTTCCCTATATTCTATTGTTATTTGTTACTTGCGCCAAATCACTTAGGATATACAGGGTCTTTAAAACATATGGCAACCCATTCCGCGGCCTGTCTTCACTGAACGAGAGAACCGACAGTCGCCGGGAAAATTGTGCCGTCAGAGGCGCAGTAAAATCCTTACTCTATTGTTGATGCTGGAAATGTCGGCCTTCTGCTCTGAAACAGGTACCATATCTCGTATAGCATTCCATTGCACGATGCAAGGTGCAGAATGTGACCACAAAAACTTGCCTCGGTGCAAAAATCCTCTCGCTGTCCCCTCACGCTTGTCGAGCACTTTCAGCGCTGTTTCGTCTTCACTGCGTAATGGAGACCTGGGCGACTCGCGCGATACCTTGTTTACGTTTAGTAAAATAGACGAAGTACTACTTGACAAAGCGCTGAGGCGTATTGACCTTGACTGTCTAGCTCTGCGAGCGCATCTTATCTTGTTTATTATAAGAGCGAAATAATAGTAACTTGGCGTTATGATAAAACACAGACAGATGATCTCTCGCGCCTGCTGATATATGAGACATTGCTGTCCAGAAAATCTGATTGTATCTGTACCGAGTGTACATACGCTGTCTCGCCGTATTCGTGAGATAAGCTCACATAAACAGCTGGGCAGTTTCACATTCTTTCCCATACGCTTCATGGCTTTGCCTGGTAGTATTATATTCCACCCAAAACTTCGATGTCGAGATTTCATCGGAAATATATGTTTTGAGGGCCGCTCCCCCCCCCCCCCGCGCGCCATTGTGTGTGTGTGTGTGTGTGTGTGTGTGTGTGTGTGTGTGTGTGTCTGTCTGTCAGTCTGTCAGTCTGTGGACAGCATAACTCAAAAACGAAAAGTCGGTTAAAAACCAAAGTTCATATTTAAGTTTGTCTTTCAAGGACGCGATACGAAGATTTTGAAGAAAATTGCTGGCTTTCTTGAAAATGGCTCTAAACGATTTTGATTAAAATGCCATATGTTTGAGATATTTTTATGACAAATGAAATATATATATATATATTGAATTTTCTAGCTATAGCACATAAAGTCATATTTACTCTGGACGACTTTTGCATATCCGGGTGCTCCGGTTTCCCCCGCCACTCATTCCACCAATTGCTCCATTATCACCTTTCCAATCATCCATTTCGCCTGCATTTCATGTCACCCTCTTCCTCACTATCATACCTGGTACTTGAATGACCACCCGCTTCCAGGTCTTCACTCTGTCCGGTCCATAGGTTCCTGTGCTCCCCGACAGGCGTCTGACCCTAGGCACAGGTTTGTAAGTCCTAGGTTGTGTAAGTCCTACATAAGGGGAGGGTAATCTGAAGAAGAAGAAGAAGAAGAAGAAGAAGAAGAAGAAGAAGTAGATTTTGCATAACTGGTAAACCGTAGGAGGTAGCCCAAATCTTACTAAAAATGTAGATCTTGCTAAAACATACAATTTATGTCCAAGATTTTTTTCCCCTTTTGTAGAGTGAACCATTTCGGAGATATTCCTTGTTACTGTGTAAGTTTTGGAGAACTTATACTTCTGTTAAATGGAACATCGCTATTCATTTTTTATGTCTTAACCGTTCAAAGAGAACGGAATTTGAAAGCTTTAAAATATTTGACTATTGCTCAAAACCTACTCTGTTCCCATATTCCCGTTGCACGTGCAAGAAAACAAGCAATAAGATACTTTTTGCAAATGTTTATCTCAACTAACACGAAGAAGATAGAAGAATGAGAGTTTGTAAGAATGGTTAGTACAAAAGTAGAGAAAGTCATGGGAGTGCACGCAACGTATTTTTTACCGCTGTGTCATTATGACATTTTATTGAATATGATATTATACTATTCGCAAAAGTTAAAGGCATGTGAACGCTGGCCAATGCTCAAGCGGAGCGTTGTTGCCAAGCGTAGTGCGTGTACCGGCAGAGGTTCTGTACATAAGAGCACGTACCACATTCGGCAGCGCTGGTAGGAGGGGTAAGCTTGGGATTCGCTGGAGTCTGCAGTGCGGCCCTCCTCCATATGCCTTTAGCTATTGCGAAGATTATAGTTCACTGGAGTATGCAAGTTGAACACTTCTGTGGCCTGAAATTTATTGCAAAGCTCAAGGATAGTACGGCCTGAAAAGTTTACACCTGGAAATCTTTCTGCAAATCGCACTTTCATTTGGCGAGCTGACTGAGTTAACGCATACGAATAATAAATACTGCTGTGCACTTTCAAAGCAGAGAGAAACAAGTTTACCGCGTGACCTTGTGTACAGCAGCTGCGTGTTTTCGTATTTCCGTGTGCGCAGTGGAAAAACACCGCGCAGCGGTTCAGATGTTTTTGGGTCTCTCTGTATAATGTCATTAGCATGCACTAAAGCTATGCTAGCGAACTTCACTATTACAAAGACATTATGACCGGCACATACACGATTGCGCAAAACTTCCCCCACCATCAGCCCTCCAGGTGAAGAGTTGCCTCTGTGCAGCTAAGGGAATTGCTCTTGTCTTGCCTCACGACCTATACCGCGGGGTCATATAGCTTGGTAATGACTAATGTTACGTAAAAAATTGTTGTAAACTGAAATTTAGGTGAACCCTACATTTTTGTGAAATACGTTTATGCGTATCTCTTATGGTTCATCAATTAAATAGGATTATACCAAATTTATTCAGAATGAAAAGGACTTCATAACAGGCTATCAACAGAAACTTCAAGATATACACTTTGTGTATTTTAAACATGTACTATTGTGCTCAAAATCATAGTTTTTTTATATAAAACAGATGTAACTTCAGAAAGGAAATTTTTCTAGAAAATCGTCATATTTGGAACATTCTTCTTCTCTAACAGATTACCCTCCCCTGTGGAGGACTGACACCCCTTAGGAGTTACAAGGCTCTGCCTAGGGTCAGATGCCAGTTGCAGAGCAGAGCAACATATGGATTGGACAGAGTGAAGACCTGGAAGCGGGTGGTCCGGCAAGCAACAGGTACGAGAGTGAGGATAGGATTATATGAAATGCAGACGAAATGGATGAATCGAAAGGTGATGATGGAGTAGTTGGAATGAGTGGAGAAGCCGGAAAACCCGGAGAAAAACCGCCCCAACGCCGCTTCGTTCACCAGGAATACCATATGCGGACCCTTGGGATCGAACCCGGACCGGCTGGGTGATAAGCGAACGGTATAACCACTCGGCCACTGCCGCCTCAACTTTGGAATGTACGGAAGTTAGTTGGTATTTGTCTGAAGTTTCGTTTTTTACTTTCTCTACTGCTAAGTAGAGGAAGTATTGCATTCCACTCAAAAATTCGATGTCGAGATTTCATTGGAAATATATGTTTTGAGGCCCCCTGATTCCGAAAAAAGGCATTTTTAGAAAAAGGTCCGTAGTGTGTCAGTCTGTGTGTCTGTCAGTCTGTGGACACAATAACTCAAAAAGGAAAAGTCGGTTAAAAAGCAAAGTTGGTATTTAAGTTTAATGTCTTTCAAGGATGCGACACGAAGATTTTGAACAAAATTCCTCCACCTTAAACTACCCTTTACATGGAAAATTTTTCGAAAATGTTTATTTTTTCTTGAAGTGGCTCTAACGATTCTGATTAAAATGCCATATATTTAAGATATTTGTATGAAAAATGAAATATATGTTTTGAGAGGTAGAACTGGAACTTAAAAATTCAACTGGGATTTGAACCACAGACCTTCCGCTTACCGGGTGGTTCAAATCCCAGTTGTGGCATTGAATTTTTAAGTTCCAGTTCTACCTCTCAAACTTTGCCCACACACGGCTTGTGTGTTTAAAAACACCAACAGTAAGTTTGTTAGCATAAATATATGTTTTGAATTTTCTGGCTATAGCCTATGTAGTCCTGTTTACTCTGGATGACTTGAATAACTCGTAAACCGTAAGAGATACACAAAATCTTACTATAGAAAAAATGTAGATCTCGCTAAAACACTCAATTTATTTCCAAATACATTTTTTTTTTTTCAGAGTGAACCATTTCGGAGATATTCCTTGTTATTTGTGTCAGTTTCGGAAAACTTAACACTTTCGTGAAATGGAACATCGTTGTTCATTTTTTTATATGTCAGAACGGGATCTCAAAGCTTTTACTATTGCTCAAAGCCTACTGTATTCCCATATTCTCCTTGCCCCTACAAGGAAATAAACAATAACATAATTTATGCAAATGTTTAACTGAACTAACATGAAGAAGATAGAGGAATAAGAGATTGTAAGAATAGTTAGTAAAAGAGTAGAGAAATTCATGTGAGTGCAACACATCAGATGTTAAATTAGATGCAATAATGTTTTTTTTAAACATTTAAAACATTTCGGTATTTGTGGTAAAACTTCATTAACAGATTGTTGGGTGGATTTTGCTGTTGTTTTTTATATTAACATCCTCCAACGTATTGTCATATCGTACCATGGATGACTCAAATGGGTTAAATGAAGCGCAAATGAGACCGAGGTCCATAGATCTTAAAGTTACCCGACATTCTTCTCAGAATATGGGCAAACCTCGAAGAAACCTTATCGCGATAACTCGACCTAACCGAGATTCGAACTCTAGAACTCTTGAACGTGTTTGGGTGGAATGCTTCGTTTATTTGCCATAGAGAAAGTGAAAATGCGAATTTTTGGCTTCAGAGTGGCCTATGATAACTGTAGCATCGATCCGAAATTGACGATTGCAGTTGAATTATACTCGTCTGATTCACCTTTATGTGCAATTAGCCTATCTTACCTTCGCGCTTTACTAAAATAACTCGTAAAACCTGAGTCATAGCAGCAGGAAAAGTGAAACAAAGAAAAAGAAGGAAGCCAGTCAGGCATTTGCAGCGCTTGACAGTCGAGTATAGAATACATCAACTTCACAGCACGCAGTCAGTAGGCGGTTCACAGCCGCTTGAGAATTTGCGTCATTCCGAGAGTTATGTCGCAAATATAATGGAACGTGTTGTTAACCATATGTAAACACGACAGGACCCAACTTTCCATTGCTTTTTTTTCTCCCTGTCTGTCAACCAATAATATGTTTGACATCGTGGAAAATTGGTAATTTTGGTTTCTCTGATGTTACAACTCAATGAACCAGACAAGATGGCTTCGGGGTAATGTGTAAGGTTCGCATTCGGAAGGTCCTAGCCACACTCACCATGATTTTTGCGTAGTTTCCCCGAGTCGATAGGCGAATCTGGGATGCTTCCTCTTTCCCACACGACTTCCGTTCCTAATTTTCTGTTCCCATCATTTCATTTATCACCTCTTTCAGGGTACAAGGACGTGGGCTTGAGCGACATTGGATGCGTTCGAATTGGAAACGTTAGGGACCCCGACCATGCCTGTGACCTGGACCTGGTTGATCTTTCCTCTCATCCCTCCCTCCCAGGAGTTACAGTAGAAGCATATTATCGTATATACTCCTTGTTAATCGGGATAAACTTGCAATGCACATTAATTACCTACACATGTCGTTTTAAAATAAGCTAGGTAAATCGATGATGAGATTTTCAAAGAGTGTGTCGCTGTGTGTTGGCTTTGAAACTACACAGAATAAAGGGAAAAATAATCGTCCTGCCGAATCAATTTCTAAGGCATTCAAATAATTCACCATTATATAATTCGATACAATGCCTCCACTAAATGCGCATATAATAATTTCCATTAAAAAATGGAAAGGTGGTGACAATTGAGGGCACAAATATATTCCACTTGTGTTAGAATATTCAACGTTTAGTATGAATAGCTCAAATTAAAACTACTTTTAGCGCCAGTTCTCTAAAATGATCATTTTCCTTTATAATCATTCAAATTTAATTTGTGAAATTACTTGACATTTTTTGTTATAACTGATGAGGCTGTTTGAAATAATTAAATAAGTAAATTATTTTGCATGTGCCCCCTTGCGTTACACAACATATACATTGTAAAATCAGGGTTAATTAAATGAGCAATTATTTTTCGTATGGCCCTTTGATTCAAGCTCCGAATGTTCTCGATGAAACCAGGGTCAGGCAGGATTAGATACACAAAGAAAAACATGGAAAACATTGTTTTTGTACAGTACTGATTGTTCCACTGTAACTTCGTGCTACAACACAAGAAACAAATTACGATTTCTAAGGTGAGAAAAGTAAATTTATTTGAAAATTCATACCAATAACAAAGAAGATGTAGGACATTGTTCCACAAAAAGCTATAAAGTGTGTGCATATTTTATTATTTATGTATTTTAGTGCTATCTCCATTTTTCTACAGTTAAAATTTTGTCTGTTTGTTAGGTTTGTCAAATACACAAATTAATTCGGAATGAAGAGAACTTGCCCGGCTTTTCCCAGAAAACAACAAAACGTGGTATAAGGATGGGGCAAAAGAACATGGGACAGATGTGCGCTTGCTAAGAATATTTAGTGCAATTTTCTTACTGATGTTGGTATCACTGTTCATTGAGAATCCATGCGTACGCTAGTGTTGTGTCGACATATTGTGGAAAGGATCTGTGATTGTCTCAAAGAAAACGTGCAATCCAGAAACAGAAACGAAATATGTAAGAAACATTTGTCATTTAGTCACTTGAACTATAAGATTGAATCCGCTGCCCATACGGTTTTTATGGAAATAGAAAGCCACAAAATAATGTTCTGGATGCAAACATAATGATATCAGGTAAGATACAATAAATGTCTCCTGCCTGTCTTCCGAGTTGTTTTCTGTTTGGCAGCACAGCGGGGCAGGCGGACACAGCTCAGGTGGGGCAAAAGCACAGAGCATTTTCGTCTTGCAATTGATTCAGAACAACTTTTAAAACATTTGTTTACGTATTTAGATATGAATCACATCTAAATAGGCATGTATTTAATAATATTTTATATTATTTTAAATAAAAGCACCATTTAAATGAACCCGACATAGTGAATTGAAGTTAAATTCAGTTCCGTGTTCATTTTCATATGAAAACAGAGAACCTGGTGTTGAAAATTAGATTCTTGAATCTCAGAATCAAGCTCCCTTTGAAAATCTTCTTGGAGGCAATCCCAAATAATGGCAGTCAGGTGAAAATTCTATACCCTCGACGACTTTGAACAGCTAAATCTTCCTCCAACTTCCCTGCATATTAAAAGTAAATAAGGATACAAAAGGATATCTAGAAAATCTGAGGTGTAAGCCCAGAATTTATAAATGAATTAAAAGTAAATAAATAAATCATAAAATCTTATGTAAGCCTAGAGTTTTTAAATGAACTAAACTCTAGGAAAGCAGCCCGTACTGAAAAGGAAATGGCAGCAGCGACAGCCTGGAAAATTAAGACATGTGTCTATGAGAAGAGAATGTGTTACAACGGGTTACAAGGAAGGAGAGACAGGGTCTGAATTCTGCAAATTGGTCCTTTGTTAAGTGAAATTATCCATATTTCATTGACATAGCTGTAGAGGGATGACAGTGACTAACAATGCTGGCGTCCCTTTTCCCCATACGGACATTGCAACATGCAACTAATTTTTACTTCCTGTACTACGAATAGTATGTAGGAGATTTCCCGGGAAGTCAGCACCCTCAAGGCCAACGTATGTATTAACCAAGGAAAATTACTTCATCAACGACATCAAAATGCAGCTTTGGCTGCCAAATACCAAACCCTTGTTAAAACGTATAATTTATTTTCAGATGCTTCTTTTTTGTCAAGTGAACCATTTTGGAGATATCCTTGTTACGTATTTGTGTGAGTTTTGCCATACTTAAACTTTTGTTCTCAAATAAAACGTCGTTATTCACTTTTTTATCCCTTGGCCGTGCAAAGAGAACGAAAATTCAAGTTCTTCATATGGTGACCAGCTTCAAAAGAGTTAACTATCGCTCAAAGCCTTATTGTATTCCCATATTCCCCTTGCACTACAGGGAAATAAGCAATAAGATAATTTCTGTAAATGTTTATCTCAAGTAACATAAAGAAGATAGAGGAGTAAGGTTTTGTAAGAATTGTTAGTACAAGAGTAGAGTAGATCAGGTGAGTGTGGCCGCGCCGCAGCCGAGTGGTTAGACCATTCGCTTCTCACCAAAGCGGCCCGGGTTCGATCCCAGGCAACCGCATGTGACATTTGTGTGGACGAAGCGGCGCTGGGTTTCTCCGGGTTCTCCGGGTTCTCCGGGTTCCCCCACCATCTCTTTCCACTGGTTCTCCATCTTCATTCCATGTATCATCAGTGTCACCGCCTGCGGTGCCGTATGTAGTAAAAGCGGACGTTAAACACCACACAAATAAATCATGTGAGTGTATCACATTAGATTTTTTTCTGTTGTATCTTGTTTCAAAAGATTTAATTTTCAATTTGCTTAAACAAATGTTCAGTGCTTCTATTAATAATTTACGGTTCTGTAATAATTAATAATATGTAATATTTTGAAAAAATGTCCTTAGGCTGCCTGTTTACCCGTCCTTTACGCTATATCTTTAATGTGTGGTATTTTAGTCAACATCGTTAAGAACCGTTTTTGATAAATCAGAAGTTTTGAAAAATTTTTCAGATGAAGGGTAGTTTGGGAAGTGATGATTTTCTTGGTATCGCATCCTTGAAATGCTGAACTTAAATACCATCTTTGATATTTAACCGACTTATAGTTTTAGGGTCATGCTGCCCAGAGACAGCAACACACACACACACACACACACACACACACACACACACACACACACACAGACACAGACACACACACATATACTGTATTTGTCTCAGGAGTTTAACTATGACCTTGTAGTTGTCGTAAGTGAATTTGAGATAGCGCGCAATTATTTTTTTCTCTCACGCTGACGTTTTACTCCCTACTTTAAAAGCAACTTACCCTTTCTTTCCCGGTAGAATAAATAATACGCGAAAGAGCATCACTAGTGTGCTTTTCAAATGGGAAAAGTTCTGATCTGCAGCCAATGAGATATGTTTACATGCACAGCGTTGCAAACTCATTACTCCCATTCTTCATATTTCTTGGCGCGCGTCAAGCCCCACTTAAGGGGAAAGCAGTATGGCAACACAGGAGGACTCTGATTGGTTACCGGTCTGGAGACGCTCAAGGACAAACTCCTTCCCATTTGAAAAGCACAGTAATACATTATATCACCGCATAAAACAAAGCAATTATGATCATACTTTCAATAATATCACTAATGCGTTATGTTCATTGGAGACTCAAGAAACCATACGATATAATACTGTAGCAACACTGGCACTGCTTATAGTCCAACTGCCTTGTAGGTAATAGTTTTGAAAGTGCTGGTGTTACTGTGTTTACATCGTACGGAGAAACTCCACACTCCACACCGCGATTGCATGTTCAAGGACAAAAACATTCTCCTGAGTTAATGACAGTACACAAATATTCACCTTTTTCTAAAGATGCTTTATTTTTTGGGTTCAGGAATCCCAAGTTTCGATACAGATGTGATCCAAAGGAATACTTTCTCTGCCTTTAGGTAAGGGCAGAAACACTAATAGAGTTCAGCTCAAGGTATGTAGCAGTACTATTATTAGGATTACATTTCAGATACAACAAAAACATATAGAAACGCATCACGATGCAATATTTACGAGTACGGTTGACAGTAAACCATAAAACTGTGCATTGTGAAAGTCAAGACGTCAGTCATTTACTTATCCTGTTCTTTCTTTACAAAACGTACACGAGAAAATATCGCATGGCTTTGCCAATTGTTCTCCAAGGAAGTCATCTTTCTGTAGAACAAATATAGCCTGTGCAATCAAGTAGTAGATATGCATGAACCGATAGCACTTATACTTCTCTCAAGTGGAAGGACGTTATTCATTTTTTATCTCTTAACCACGCAAAGAGAACGGAATTTCAAAGCCACTAAATTGCGACCAGGTCTTGAAAGATTTGACCATGGCTTAAAATCTACAATATCCCCCTTGCACTTACAAGAAAATTAGCGATAAACATAATTTCTGCAAATGTTCACCTCGGTTAGCATGAAGTAGAGGAATTAACATTTGTAAGAACGGTTTGTACAAGAGTAGAGAAAGTCATGTGAGTGTAACATCAGGGTTTTTAACTTATATATTGGGTTACTGTAGGTTTTCGTGATTTTTACTTTCTCTACTGGTAAGAAGGGGAAGTATTGTATTCCACCCAAAAATTCGATGTCGAGATTTGAGGCCCCCTGAATCCAAAAAAAAAGCATTTTTAGAAAAAGGTCCGTGTGTGTGTATGTGTCAGTCTGTGGACAGCATAACTCAAAAACAAAAGTCGGTTAAAAACCAAAGTTGGTATTTAAGTTTAATGTCGTTCAAGGATGTGACACGAAGATTTTGAAGAAAATAGCCCCACCCTAAACTACCTTTTACATGGAAAATTTTTCGAAAATTTTGATTTTCTTGAAAATGGCTCTAACGATTTTGATTAAAATGCCATATGTTTGAGTTATTTTTATGACAAATGAAATGTATATCTTGAATTTTCTGGCTATAGCTCCTGTAGTCGTATTTACTCTGGACGACTTTTGCATAACTGATAAACCGTTAGAGATAGACCAAATCATACTATACAAAAAATGTAGATCTTGGTAAAATACACAATTTATGTCTCAATAAATTTTCTTGTAGGGTGAACCATTTCGAAGATATTCCTTGTTATGTGTGTAAGTTTCGGAAAACTTAGAACTTTCGTGAAATGGGTCATCATTGTTCATTTTTTTATATATTACGTGTGCAAAGAGAACGGAATCTCAAGGCTTTAAAAGATTTGACTATCGCACAAGGCCTACTGTATTCCAATATTCCTCTTGCACCTACAAGGAAATAAGCAATAAGATAATTTGTACAACTGTTTATTTTAACTAACACGAAGAAGATATAGGAATAAGAGTTTGCAAGAATGGTTAGTACAAAAGTAGAGAAAGTCATGTGAGTGCAACACATCAGATTTTTAAATCTACTTTCATACGCACATTCACTTTCACATCCACACTCCGACTCTACGGAGGTTACGGAATAGTAAATAAGAAAAGAAAAAAAAAGAAAAGAAAAAAAAAAGAAAAAAAATGAAGGAAAGAAAAGAACAAAGAAAGAAATATCCCACAGCCAGGAATCGAACCCCAGATATCCGGGAGAGAATCTCAGAATCTCCTTTTGCATCATTAAAAATGTCTAGCCTAGGTATGAATTTTGCCATTACCCACTTTTGAATAATGCAGTTTATATTTTGAACATGCTACAAATATGAAGAAGGTAAACAGACAGCTTCTGATGAATAGCTTCCGGAGACGGGAGAATACGGCTCTCCAAGTACTTAGAAATACGTAAGTCATAAGAGGAATGTCATTAACTGTCTGAAGTCTCATCGAGTTCTGGGAAAAGGAAACTGACTTCGGAACTAATTCAGCTCTAGCGGCGAACAAACTGCTCCATGGTCGAATGAAGTTACGACCTTTGCTCAGGACACTGTGTATGTTCCGTTATGTATGTTTGTTTGGGACGAAAATCAAACTGTCATATAGGCAAAGAATTACTCATTCATCTCCATAAATTATCCCAATAAAGTCGTCTAATTTCGGAGGGATCGGACTTTGTGCTTTCTAGAAATGTGAAGAGCCGTGGAAAACGGTTTTCCCTTCCGTTCCGCGTTAACAGGCGTGACATTCACTTGTTTCAGGGTAGTTCTGCTCTTCAAATACCAGACGTTGCCAAGTCACTTCTCCACATACCTAAAACTAGTCCTAACTTTAATAAAATTCAATTTTTTCTACAAATACTACTTAAAATAATCTTGCACATCGAATTTCAACGTCATACATCAAAGTTTTGCCTAAAACTCGCTAGTGTATAAGACGCTCTCTTTGTAATCTGCTTTTTATTCTCTAAATAAAATCTTCAAACTTAATATATATAATAATAACCTATAGCGCAACACCCCTTCACGGACCAAGGCTTACCGTCCGACCGCTGCGTCCCCCGCCTCTGCCGCTACAGGCGTCATGAGCGGGGTGCAAAGATGGAGACTGGGATGTGGTCAGCGCCCCGTGCCCTCCCGGCCGATAATGCGGCCTTCGAGATCTGATGTCGCCGCTTATTCAAGTAGCTCCTCAATTGGCCCCTCCGGGACCTAACGAGGCTGAGTGCACCCCGTGCCAGACCTCCCAGAATTCCCCCACGTCGGTATTTGGGATCGAACTCGAGTCCTCCGCGGCAGACGTAGGTGCGCTACCACTGCACTACCGAGGCGGTCTCAAACTTTATATACCTAAAGTTAAAAGGTAAACGGTATACACGAAAGGGGACACCTCACGCACTGCGACATACACAGATCTATTGTAACTAACAACCCTCAGGAGACATGGATAAAATGAGGGAAGCGCAGGGTGCTACGGGGCCGCAGCCAGAACGGCCACAGAGACGCGCGGAAGTCCCAAACAAGTACTGAGATCTTTCATACGGCGCCAGGCCCAGCCGAGCAGCCATAACCCTATGAATCCGGTGTCCCACAGGCAACTCCATCCACTTAGGCCAGCGGCGTTCCAACGTCACCTAGCGCCGAGAACAGCAGTTACAATGCGCAAGCAAGTACCACCAAACAGCACGCGCTTGAAAGCATATCTGAAAGATGATAAGGAAATGGAATGAAAGGGAAAGATGGAAAGAAAGTCATGGAATGAAATTAAGTACCCCAGCATTCGCCTTACTGACAAGGGGAACGGGAAATCCCAGGACAGAGTGCGCAGTCACCGACTGTACACCTTCTGATGCATAATTATTGCTAGAAGGGACTGAAACGGCCAGAAGTCGAGTAGCAGAAGCGTAAGATTCTCATTAAAACCAAGGGAGATGGCTCAACGGTAATAGGAGATGCATTTGGGAGATCCCATCTAACGCCCAGCATGACCCAGGGTTTTTTCATGGTTTTCCCTGGTCAGTAGGCGAATGCTGGTTTGGTTCCTCTTGTATCAAAGCTTTCCTGTCCATCATTTGTTTCTGGGTTGATGCAGCAGGCGACGGTATTTGGCATGTTGCGCCTGGACGGTGTTGGTGAACTTGGTGAAGGTATCTCTCTGGCGTCCGTCGGTCGAACTGCTGACGACTCTGCCCTCTGTGTGCAGCTTCCCTGCGGAGATCGGGGCTTGTGAGCAGGCCTGAACTGAGTGGCATACCTGTTAGTAGAGAACCCGTCCACGGTGAACCTGGTGGCCCTTCGGGTCTCTCCATCACCTCTCCCTCCCTTGCAGGGATTGTGTTCGAAGCACAAAGGCCACATTGTCGCACGTGTGATGCTCTATCCTGGTTTCAGTGGTCTGCCATACAATGCACGGTGTTTTTGTCTTCGAACAAATGAGGTACCCAACAGTCTTTTTCAGTGTCAGGGAAAGCCTGTTTTCCTTCCTTCCTTCCTTTCTTCCCTCCCTCCTTCCTTCCCTCCGTTCTTCTTTCCCTCCTGCTCTCCCTCCTTCATTCCTCCTCCCCTTCTTCCTTACTTCCTTCCCTCTTCCTTCCCTCCCTCCTTTCTTCCTTTCTTCCTTATTTCCCTTCCTCCTTTCTTCCGTCCCTCCTTCCTTCCCTCCCTCCTGCTTTTCTTCCTTGGCTCCCTTCTTCCTACCCTCCTTCCTTTCTACCTTCTTTACTTCCCTCCTTTCTTTCCTCCTTCGTTCCCTTCTTCTTTTCTTTCTTCCTTCTCTCCCTCCTTCCCTTCTTTCTTCTTTCCTTCCCTCCTTCCTTTCTTCCTTCGTTCCCTTCTTCCTTCGTTCCCTTCTTCCTTCGTTCCCTTCTTCCTTTCCTTCTTCCCTCCTTCCTTCCTTTCTTAACTACTTCCTTCTTTCTGTCCCTTTCTTCCTTTCCTCCTTCCCTCCCTCCATCATTCTTTCCTTTGTTCCTTCCCTACCTAATATGAGTATCCTCCACTCTATCGTAAATTACAAATGGAAATGAGAGAACTGGTTTTCTTGGGGGAAGCGGCGCAGGAAATCGAAATATGCAATCGCCAAGCACTTCTTCACTACTGATTTTTCTTAAGCTGATGTTTAGCAAGTCCACTTCTGTGCAACATTTTTGTAAACAAAGAATAAACCTTACACCTCTTCCAGCGCTCAAGAACAAAAGCGTTAGGGCTAGACAGAGTTTAGTCACTGGCTCATTTCCGGAATTACGGACCCATATTTGCGTCTGTTACCTCTCTTACTTTGTCAGTGTTATCAATTACAAGACAGTCTGTTTAAAGGTACTATGGAGGGCTCCCCGAACCCGGGACACAATATCGCTTCGAACGCGAGATGAGGGAGAGACCCAAAAGGCTACCAGATACGAGAGGACATACGTAAACGTGGACGGAACCCCTAAAGATGCCAGATTGAGCACATTCGATGCCATTCAAGCTTGCCCACAAGCTCCGAGTACTCGGGGGTACTTTTAAGGAAGCCGCTCATAGATGGCAGCCCGGACGCATGGGAGAAGCCTTCACAAAGCGCACCACCACCGCCCAACCGTAACACGCCGAACACCGTCAACTGGTCCTTCTATCCTGAAACAGATGAAGGAAATGATGGATAGTAAAGTCGTGAATGAAGAGGAACCATTGGCCTATCGACTCGGGGAAACCACGAAAAGCCCATTGTCAGAATTGGTCGTCACTGGGAATCAAATGTTGCATTTTCTAAATGCAGCCTCACACGTTACCGTGGGCGCATCTCGCTCGGTTACATTCTTGTTTAAAACGTCAACGTTTTAAGCGCACAATTTGCCAAAAACCAGTTACATTTTATATTGATTGGCCAAAAATTACCCCAAACTTTGTTCCGAATACCAGGAAAAATAAAGCCTTATCTAGAAAATGTTGGTGCCATACGTGTAACGGTTTGTGCTTTCTCTACTACGTATGGCAGGTAGAGGAAGTATTGCATTCCATCCAGAAACTGTTATTTCATAAAAATACGCGTTTTGAGGGCTCTGAATCTAAAAAAGCCTTTTTAGAAAAATGCCCCTGTGTGTGTGAGGGTGTGTGTGTGAGGGTGTGTGTGTGTGAGAGAGAGTGTGAGGGTGAACAGCATAACTCGGAAACGAAAAATGTATTAAATAAATGCCAATCTTTGTATTTAAGTTCAGTATTTTCCACGGATGAAACACGAAGATTTTCAAGAAAATCCTCCCACCCCGTATGTTTGAGATATTTTTACGGCAAATGAAATGTATATTTTGAATTTTCTGGCTATAGCTATGTAGTTCTATTTACTTTTGATCACTTCTGCATAACTGGTAAAGCGTAAGGGATAGACCAAATCATACTCTACAAAAAATGCAGATCTTGCTAAAACACAATTTATGTCCAAATAAATTTTATTGTAGACTGAACCATTTCAGAGACATTCCTTGTTATTTTTGCGAGTTTTAGAATACACTATACTTTCGTGAAATGGAAGATCGTTATTAATATTTTATATCTTAGCCGAGCAAAGAGAACGGAATCTCAAAGCTTTAAAAGATCTGACAATCACTCAAAGCCTACTGTATTCTAATATTCCCCTTGCACCTACAAGGAAATAAGCAACAAGATAATTTGTACAAATGTTTATCTCAACTAACACGAAGAAGATATAGAAATGATTTTGTAAGAATGGTTAGTACAAGAGTAGAGAAAGTCATGTGAGTGCAACACATCAGATTTTTTTATTATGAAAATTGAATTTCAATTCCATCACATAGCGACCAACTCTTAAAATATTTGACTGACACTTAAAGCCTATTGTATTCCTATATTCCTTTGCACCTAGAAAATTAGCATAGCTAAGTTAATTTCTGCAAATTGTACCTTGGTTTACACGAAGTAGATAGAGGAATAAGAACTAGTAAGAATAGTTTGTACACGAGTTGAGAAAGCCATGTGAGTGCAGCATATAAGATATTTTATTTAATTATACTGTGTTTAGACGAGCAGGAAACTTCATCTGATTACCCTCCCCGTACGGAGGACTGACACCCCCTAGGACTTGCAAGGCTCTGCCCAGGGTCAGATGCCTGTTGGGGAGTAGACGAACCTATGCACCGGAGTGAAGACCTGGAAGCGGGTGGTCAACCCAATACCAAGCATAAGAGTGAGGAAGAGTTTGATATGAAATGCAGACGGTATACGTTGGCTTCTTAGGTTAAGTTTGTCGATCACACAACAGTTTATTTTGATTTTCGTTGCAACAACGGCACGGAAAACAAGCTTTTGTTTACGCTCTAGCTTTGATTCATGTTGTGACGTCGTGTATGTGACTGCCTGTCTTGCATACCTTCGTCTGCCTTCGTCCCAGAATCCGCTCAAATCTTAACCTACATTTTGCTTTAATAGCAAGTAAACAAGTATCCAAATCATGCTCAAATGCCCATAATTTAAGAGTGCAAACACAAGAAGCAAAAGAAATCACAAATACTTTCTGCTCACAACTATAAATGCGATAATGTTGGCACGAATCTTAAGGCGAGATGTGTCTGTGCTGTTACATACCTTGGTTCAGGCGCACAACTCATGTTTCTTGCAGCTGACGAAAGATGGCGTTGACCCAAGCTTTGTTTCATACTGCTGCAGAGTGGTGCGAATTCAAATCAGAATGTTTAGGAAAGCTTGGTTTTTAATGATATTAAAATGATTATGTACACAAAATTATAATGAACGCCAATTTGGCAATCGGTTTGAGGTAAGTTACAGGGTATGTAATACATCTCTCACATCCATTGGCGCTGCGTCTCTGCTACAGACGATATCACTCATTTCATCATCACAGTTAATGAGGCAGTCATTTATTTTTCCATGGTGACATTGATGCGGCAGTTTATGTACTACACACGCACGTTCCGTGTATCAGCTATACACAAGGAAGCACTGGCAGGCTGAAGCCGCGACTTCTCCAACTGGCGTCACCAGGTCGACGAACCCCACTGCAGCAATATCAACAATCAATACCTACTACTGCACATTTTTAAATTCTGATGCAGCTGTAACATTTTTATCACCAACACTAACGCCGGCTCCACAACAAGCTAACTTGCTGGGTTACTCAACTTCCTCGTTTTGACCGGGATTATCTAGGAGGTAAACGAACTGTTCTAAGAGTGTAAGAAGAATACAGATGTCATTTTATTTTTCTAACATACAACTGGTGTGATAAAATGACATCTTAATTTTTACTTTCTCTACTACGCATAGTAAGCAGGGGAATTATTGTATTTGACCCAAGAATTGGATGCCGAAATTTCATCGAAAATATGCTTTGAGGCCCCTGAATAAAAACAAAAGCATTTTATAAAATGGTCCGTGTGTATGTGCTTGTGTGTGTGCGTTTGTGTGTGTCTGTCTGTCTGTGAACAGCATAACTGAAAAACAAAAAGCCGGTTAAAAATAAAAATTGGTAAAGTTTAATATATTTTAATAATGCGACACGAAGAATTTGAATAAAATTCCTCCACCCTAAACTACCCTTTGCATGGAAAATTTTTCGAAAATTTTGATTTTCTCAAAAATAGCTCTACGATTTTGATTAAAATGCCATGTGTGACATATTTTGTGGCAAATGAAATGTATGCTTTCACTTCTCTCGCTATAGCTCAGGCATGTCAAACATCACTCCGAGGGTGTGAAGAGAGGGGTCTACCCCTCCTTAACTGCAGTAGCACGCGCTAGTAGAACCGGTTTTCGCTTTGTTTTTCCCGTTTTCCGATTTGATCATCACGGAGGGAGGGAAAATAGGGGAAAAATTTTCACGCCTGGTGAGTGCTGTTTGACACCCCTGCTATAGCTCATGTAGTCCTGTTCACACTTGATGACTTTTGTATAACTGGTAAACCGCAACACACCAAATCTTTCTCTACAAAACATGTATGTCTCGTTAAAACACACAATTTATATCCAAATGAATATTTTTGTGGAGTGAACCACTTCGGAGATATTCCTTGTTATTTGTGTGAGTTCTGCAATACTTACTTTTCTCAAATGGAAAGTAGTTATTCACTTTTTATCTTTTGGCTGTACAAAGTGTACGGACTCTCAAAGCTTTAAAACATTTGACTATCGCTCAAAGCCTACTGTATTCTCATATTTCCCTAGCATCTACAAGAATATTACCAATAAGATAACTTCTAAAATCGTTTATCTCGGCTAACATGGAGAAGATAGAGGAATAAGAGTTTGTAAGAATAATTAGTACAAGAGTAGAGAAAGTATGTAAGGGTAACAGATCAGATTTTTTTTTACGGATACTCATTCGAGAAACTTTCAAGATCTATAATTCTAAAGACAGTTTATCCATACAACATGCGTACTTCTTGATTTGACTATTTAATTTCGTACTATTTGAATGGATGTTATAGTTGTGTAATCACCTTTCTATTCCATCTTCTTCTGTGATTTTTATAGTCGACCTCAGAAGAGAACTCACGTGCCTGTATCCTTTCTTTTCTTCTTCTTCTTCTTTGTTTATTTATTTGTTCATGTTCATTCTCTTTACATTGGATTTAGTCTTTGCTTCGTTGCATTAAATACACACGCATACACGTGCACATATTCACACACTCATTCATACTTCCTCTAGGGCAGATGGGTAGTTAACCTGGCTAATGAAAAATCCCCACCCTCCAGCCAAGAGTCGAACCCGTCACCTCTGGATTTAGATCTTTTTTATTGCTATTGATTCAATTGAAAGATTGATGCTTGTGATCAGGGATTGTTCTGTGGATACGTAGGTTGTTGGTCTTGGTTATGGATCACCTTTCTATCACGTCTAATTTTTCTCGGTGAAACTTAAGATCGTATTGAATTAACAGTGCGATATTTATCTGGCGAGCGCGGAAAAGAAAGCTCAGATTGATCAATTATTTGAACTGGTGATCTCCTCGAGATACTGCTTGAGTCATCTCACTAAACGCAATCATAATTACGTTCCGGATACGGCAGATATTTACAACTCTTCTGTTATTTTGTTCATGGTGATAGTAATGAAGGCAGTTATACGCTCCTTTAAAAGGCTTTAAAAGGCCTTGCGATTGTGTGCTTTACTCGATAATACTATCTTCAATTTATATTATTCAAAAGTGCAATATGTTAAGACCTCACAGATAAACAATATCACACACATTTATTATTTGATGTACTGCATTCACATCTTGGTAAGACGTGAATGGTTAAATTTACAAGATTTAGTTTATACAGATGCCGCCTTCAGTTATTTTAGATTCTCTGTACATTCTTTTGTTACCGCGGCAGATGCATGGGTTATATCACAGCAACGAACCGCGACGCGTAGATTGGCTGGCAGGTTTCAGGAGGCCACGCCCCCCTTGATGTAGTCTTCAAATTTTTCGTCACATCATCAGCCATGGCTGGCGTCGCCATTAACAGGGCTGTGAGGATTTACAAGGAGATTGTGGTTTGTAAACCTACATCGTATTGCAGTGACTATTTTCAGGAAATTTGATTTGAAATGCCGGTAAAGATATTCCTTAAACGCGTGTAAATACGACTTCAGGCAGCATCATACAAAAGTTTGGGAGGGAACAAGGAAGTTTCGAAAACCACTGAGCGCGAGCAGGTGTAAAAAGAGGCATTTTAATAGTGCAGCGTCTCTTTCTCCAACTTTCGCTTTCTAAGCTACATTGACCTTGAGGGCACTGCGAGAGGCACCTTGAGGAAGGAGCTTTTTATTATAGTCTGTATCCAACCAAGCGATGCTGTTGTAAATATACTGGAAGGGAGAAAGGGAGATACACGGACTCTAACTGAATGCTCTTATGCCGCTGATTAGTGGAGGGAAATTGAGGCGGTTCCCTTCCCATATGTTTACAACAGGATCATTCTAGTTCGAGACAGATTATAGTTGCTGGTGTTTTTGATAGTGTTCAAGAATGTTCGTAGTGGGAGGGAAGAAAAAAGTTTTGGGAGAGCTATCTTCTCTTCAGACAGCCAGGAGGTTGGTCGGCGTCATCTAGCAATAACTGAGACTCCGGCACAATAAATAAATACTTATTATATATAACACGAAGTCTGTCCCACGCCAAGAAATGCTTTATACAACAGTGAAATCAGCACCAAAAATATAATCGTTCATGTACAATACTACCAAGTGGAGTGCACGCCGCTAGTCCGCGCGCACAACGGCAGGTGGTTGTGGGGGAATCCAGCAAGGTCGCGGGAGAGGCGAAACACCGTGTGCTCCGTTAGGTTTTAAATGAAGAACCCTTCAAAAAGTGTTATACATCGCATACTGACTGAAAGTCTGAACACGAGAAAGCTGACGCAAGACGGGTGCCGCATTTACTCACAATGGAACAAAAACCGCGTCGTGAGAATGTTCCAGTCGAGTGTGTGGCGATGTTTCGCCGCAATAAAGTTGAGTTTTCTCGTCGATTGATAACCATGGATGGGACATGGGTCCATAACTTCACACCTGAGACGAAGGAACAGTCGACACAGTGGACTGAAAGGGACGAATCGGTTCCAAAGAAGACGAAGACAATTCCATCTGCAGGCAGGGCCATGGCGTCAGTTTTTTGGAATGCATATGGGATAATTTTCATTGATTATCTCCAAAATGGAAAATCAATCAATGGCGAACATGTTGCAGCGTTTGGATGATGAAATCAAATAAAAACGGTCGCATTTAGCGAAAAAGAAAGTTTCGTTCATCAACACCTTGTATCAGTTCACACAACCAAAATCAACAAGTTAAAGCTCGAATTGCTTCCTCGTGCAGCCTATTCGCCAGAGCTTGCTCCCTCTGATTATTTTCTGTTTCCAAACTCGAAGAAATGGCTTGATGGTAAAAGATTTGCCAACAATGAAGAGCTGGAATCTGCAGTTGATGGCTATTTTGCAGAGCTCGACGGTTGTGACTATAAACAGGGTATCGAAGCTATTGAGCACAGCTGGGAAAAGTGTATCGAGCTGGAAGGAGACTGAAAAGACATAAAGTTTTTTTTTTTTTTTTTTCAAAATTGCCGTGGTTTCTTTGCCAGGTCGGTTACTTCTGGTACAGCCCTCATATATAAGCTCCTTCGTACAGACAAATTATCGACGAACTTATTAGCATGTATGACTTTCATTTGGTGACCGGATATCTCGTAGAGCTTGTTGTAGATAATTTCCCTCCAGAAACATATTTTATTGGCCAATCGTTCATTCCCTTTACATTTATCGTTTACTTATCAACTCAGACGTAGGTTGCAACATATTTACCTTCTTAAAAGCTTCCACTTCCTTTCACTGAGAACACAAAAGTGGCAACCTAATGTCATCAAGGCATTAGTACTGCACGTGTGTGCATCAGGTAAATAAATCCTATTTTGTTGTATATACAGAGTAATAGGCACTTTGAAAAGGCTGTCGAAACCATTCATTCTGCCAACAGCGCTTATAGGTAATGTCTATCATCAGCTGTCACTTTTAATACAGCCAGTCTCCCCATAGCACAGATAAACTAGTCAATACACCAGAAGTTTAGTTCTCCAAAGCTTCAATTGGTTTAGCCAACATGAACAAGTGAGTTGTATGTTTCTGCAGCACAGCATAAATGTGTCTATGTACCTGTATGATTAAACCTATTGCTATATTGGTCCCAATTACCAAAGATAGGTATACAATGAGACCCAAAGTGAAAAAAAAAAAAAATGTCGAAAGCTCTCGCATATTATGCAGGTTTTTGAAAAAAACGTTTAATGCTAATGATTCTTAAGCACAGTTTTTCCAACATGTACTTTTCATGTGCAGCATTTTGATAGAATGGATATTTTATCAATAACTTTCCTACCCACTGTTCGTATACGGATTATTTGATACCTTCTAATCATCAGTGGTGTTCTGATTAGTTACCGAGGGAAATAGTGTAGCTCAGAGATGCCTAACCTTATGCGAAAGAGGGGAGGGCGGATATGACTTCACTTGCTGTTCGCTGAGCTATGGCGCGTTCATGGGGCTCAAAAACAAACCTCTCTAATGTTTAGCTACCTGAATAACGAAAGAGAAAATGCTTCATACGAAGGAATTTTTCATCCTTTTCTTTGGAATATCATGGGGCCTATACAAAATTACATATAAGGGGTAAAGGCTTCACTATAAAATTGTTCCCGATCATTATACAACAGCTGCAAAATCCGGTAAGTCATCTAGTTATTCACTAAATAAAAATGACCACTGTTAAATATTTATTTTGCAACGTTTAAATTGCACTTCATAAACATACATGGGTTTTGCCGAATTCAGTTTTTGTACAAGTGCGGTGTAATTAAAGAAGGAATGTATTGAATTGCCTGCATCTAGTACAGAATTAGACGAGATGGTTTGCTTAGAGAATTCAGATGCAAGAATCTGGAAGGAAAAACTTTTATTCCGGCCTAGCAACAAGTTGGTCGGCACATTCCGGATATTGTGGTTACCACAAGCGGTATTTACGTCGAGCTGTGCCGAACTCGTGCTAACGTATCGCCAAGTTTAGGTACAGATACGAACTGTTTTCCGAGGCAAGTCATTATTACCTTATTACCACAGCATGTCACCATGTTTAAGATACCCCCAGTCTACGTTAAGGGGAAATGTAGGTTGTCCTAAAATGAAGGCTTCAAACTATAGTATAAAGTCTAGTAAATGTTTCTACACTTTATTGTTAAATTATTAGTATAATTAAAAAAAGTGCAGCCTAAGTACTGTCACGCCCTGTTTTCACTGCAATATTTTCCCGCCATTATGCATTTACTAATTACCTTTATAAATTTGTACATTCAAACTGCAGAAACGATTTCTCTTTGTATTAAGTGTCCAGGTATAAAGATAAAGGCTACACAGATCCGTTGTGAAGGAATGAATTGGGGTACCACAGGAGGCCATAGGCCGTTGCAAACAGGTCACAGAGACGCGCGAAAGTCTCTAAGAGAGCCTGAAAACCCTTATCTCGGTGTCAGGATCCGCTCCGCAGACCCCAACAACACAGATGGCAGTTTTCGACGAACATCCCCATCCCAGAGAGGACAGCGACCACAACGCCGCCTCAACGCCAGAACAGCATTTACAGAGCGCATTTGTCGGCGCAATCTGTCCGACTTCGCCATAAACCATGAATGTAGAAGACACGTGAAAGATGGAAAGAAATCGTGGTATTAGAGTAAGCACCCAGCATTCACCTAAGCGACAAGGGGAAACCGCGAAAAAAAGTAAAGTTAACGGGGATCGAACTCGTGACCTCCCGAATGCGGGCGCATACGTTACCATGGCGCCATCTCCTCGGTTGTCAGAAGGCAACTTTGTTTCAAACGGCAAGCATCGCTCGTGTGACTGTGTTTAGAGGTAATATTAGATATCTCAAATAAATTTTAGCACGTGGTACGTGTTTGCAAACTTAGGGACTCAATTTCTGAAACTCGCCTTTAGGCACCGTTTTGTAAAAAATTATTACAGAGTAAAATAATGAGATTTGCCACACGTCTTTATAATTTAACAACACAAGATTCCCAGGAGCGATTTTATTTCTTTATGTAAATTTAAAATATTCACCCTAAGACACGAATGATAATTTTTAGATAAGTATATACCAATTTTTATTAATTTCTTAAAAAGTAAATAATCAGTATTTTAAAAATATGTCTACAGAAATGTACTACGTATAATCTCGAGAAACAGTAAAATACCAGTTCCATACCTGTAACAGTTTTTGTCAATGTCAGATTAAGGTAGAATGATTTATAACTCAGAATCATGCAGCACAACATTTTTGGGAAAAAAAACTAATTATGAAACCTGCAGGTAAATCGCTATAAACGTTTCAAATGCTTAGCTAAAGAACTTTATGAAGAACAGTAAATTTAATATTTGCTGTCATTTGAACGCACACCTCTCGCTAAAGAGAAAGGGCGATTGATTTACATTCTTATATTTTTATTAAGCTATTAGGCGCGTCAAGTACCTATGCAAAATTTGACCTGCTAGTTGCTCTAACTATGCATACTTATAGTATGATAATTTTCACTATCTACCATCTAAGTAGGTTGAGAAATACTGTATTCCACAGAAAACTTCTACGGGAAAAGCAGCAAACTTACAAACCGGCTGCGCGGTGTTTTGTGGGTTTTTGACTTTCGGTATATGGTAGATTTTAACAGAAGTACATGCTTTGGAGTATTCTAAACAGATTAATTCGTATGGAGTTGCTTGTCGTTGGGCTCACCCTGCGCGCACTCATCTTTTCACAAAAAATCGATGTCGAGATTTCATCACAAATACATGTTTTGACGCCCCTTGAATAAAAAAATGCGGCGCGCGTATGTCTGTTTGCCTGTCTGTGAACAGCGTAGCTCAAAAACGAAAAATCAATTAAAAACAAAGTTGGCATTTAAGTTTAATATCTTTCAAGGATGCGACACGAAGATTTCGAAGAAAATTCCTCCACCCTAAACTCCTGTACACGGAAAGTTTTTCGAAAATTTTTATTTTCTCTAAAATGGCTCTATTTTGATTAAGATATTTTTCTGGCAATTAAATGTATTTTTTGAATTTTTGCGCTATAGCCTATGAGTCCTGTTTACTACTGATGACTTTTGCATAACTGATAACCGATATATCACACAATTTATGACTATGTGCTCTTTTTTGTGTGGAGTAGATATTCCTTGACATTTGATAAGTTTTAAAATGCTTATAATTTTCTCAAATGGAAGGTCCTTATTTAGTTTGTTATCTCTGGGCCGTGCAAAGTGTACAGGATTTCAAAGCCTTCATATAGCGACCAGCTTTAAAAGATTTAACTATTGGTTTTAGGGCCTACTGTATTCCCCTGTTCTCCTTGCACCTAAAAGAAAATTGGTTATAAGATAATTTCTGCATATGTTAATCTCAACTAACATGAAGATATAGGAATAAGAGTTTGTAAGAGTAGAGGAAGTCATGGGAATCAACCATCGGATTTTTTTTTTTTTTTTTTTTGGATTCAGGTGCCTCAAAACATGTATTTCTAGTGAAATATCGAAATCAAGTTTTTGTTTGAAATGCAATATATTCTCTACCTATATGTATGTGGTAGAGAAATTGGAAAGAAACGCACTCCTTGGATAAATTTGTGCTCTGGTAATTCAACTTGGGCCCATAGTTAAGGTACAAAGGCCATCTCCACTTCATCACACCGGGCAGTACTGCCAAGGCACTGTATTGCGTTTAATTCATAAACTGGCAAGAAAACTCATTAAAATCAGAGAGATATAAAGCAACAGTAAATGGAAGGCAGGAGATGTAATGTATGAATGAAACTATCTGACTGAGATTATGGTTAGATATCAGAGCCGCTAATGTGAGCGCGTTATCGAGGAGAGAAGGGACTTACCACACCAGATAACGGATTAGTTCGTTCATTGAGAAGCTCGTGCTGACTCGCTCAGTGACGAATTATAGATAACAAACGGTGCGTTATTGCTAGGGCTCGGAAGTTCATGCCCTAAAAAACACTGAAATATGCATGCAATTATGCTCTTAAAAACTTGAAAATATGCCAAGAAATATGCACTATTTAATTAAAACAATTAATGTCCCTTTGCAGTAGACAAGACGAGTTCGTATATATAATAAATAAAGTTACCTTATACTTTAGAGGTTGAAGCAGAAGTGGTCCCGCTGCTAGTATTAACTGCTAAATTGCAGTTCACAACCAACACTTTGCACAAATTTTCGACTGTAAAGTCTGTCTGTTGTCTCGCAAAACACTTTTGTAACGTGAAAAACCTCTCTCCATGTCACAAGATGTTATCGGGGCATATTTAAATGATGCTAACTGCTTCACAGAGAGAGAGAGAGAGATGGATAGAGAGAGAGAGAGAGTCAAGTCTCTTGGTGTGACAGATGGTTTTCTTTTGAGAATGTCTCGAATACCGCACATCCGTTTATAACCAGAATTTTTTGAAACTACACAATTCACTTTCTCTTTTACTTTTTGTCCTATGCTACCAGGAACCAAACTTAGATCGCATGTTTTTTTCAAAGACAGTAAGTGATTCATGCAAAGGAGAGTCTACAGCTTCCAATGCCGTTATGGCTGTTGGTAAGAAAGAAAAATGGGCAGATATGAAACCAAGATCTTCTTTTAACCCAGTGCCTGACAGAATATTTTGCACAGTTTGTATTGATGAAGCATCTTTCAAGTCCAATGAATTAACAACCTCTTCGGCTATTTCTATGTGCTCAACATAATATAAAACTGCATCGATCCATGTTCCCCATCGAATAACACTGGTGCAGGAGGAAGTTTGATATTAGGTGCTGTTGATCTAAACAACTTAACTCTTTTAGGAGATTTAGATTTAACAAAAATTATCTTTGTACTGGACACAAATCTATCTACCAATGGGAAAGAACCATTGTCTCAGAAATGCTACCAATATGAAAAATATTATACATATGAAAAAATGAAAAAAAGCATAAAAATCATTAAAATATGCAATATAGGGGTAATAATATTGAAATCTTCGTGAATTGCATCATCATGTGCAGTACTGCCAATATGAAAAATATTATCCAGATAGAAAAAAGTAATAAAAATCCATAAAAATCATTAAAATATGCAATATAGGGTCTATAGTATTGAAATAATATGCATTTATCAAAAATTAAGTAAATATGCAGTTATATGCACCATAAAATCATGTCCAAATAACTGAAAATTCCATAATTCGTGCACATAATGTAAAAGCATACATTTTTAACCCCTATGAAAAAACATGCAAATGCATGAACTTCCTAGCCCTAGTTATTGCTTTCACTTCTCATGTGTTAATGTAAATGCTACGTATTCGTGGAAAGAACATTCTTCTTAATTTTTCCTTTCCCTAATAATTCGACTGGACTTTCCTGATGTGAGTTTTACGAAATAATTACGTAACAAATCTTCTTAATTTAATGCAGTCTGCAAAAAAGGTTCCTTCCAGAACATGCGAATACTTAAGAATAGTTACAATTAGTGACCAGAACAGCAAATGCTGCAAAGGCCGCGTGCTATTGAATGTTCTTACCCCTACATTTAAAATAAATTAATAAATAAGGTTCGGAGCTTGGGACCCTATGCTCACTGTGGCGAACTAGAGCTACAGGTACATAAGCTAATAAAAGGTGCATTCAAATGACAGTATGTAAGTACTAACAATTTTTTTTATTATTTTTGTTATTTTATTTTAATTATTCACCTAATCAAGATACTTGAATGTTGCGATGCTTTTTGCTTTCTTTATACAGAATGGCCCAAAATTAGACTGACAAACTTTGGGAAGTGATAGATAAGATTATTTTAAATACTTTTTGTAAAGGAAAAGGCACATCCAACAAACAAATATAGAACACATAAACAAAACACAAACATCTCATTGAGAGGTAGAACTGGTGCTGAAAAATGCAATGCCACAGGTGGGATTTGAACCACAGACCCTCCGCTTACCAGGCGGGTGCTCTAACCATTAAGCTACTGTGAGAGTTTACCAGACTGACATTGAATTCTCCAACCAGTTCGTATTCTTCCCGGTAAACCACAAAGGCAGTCTCACAACAGAGACAATTACCTTAATGATGACTTACTATTGTACTTTATACAAACATCTCATTGTTTACAGTTAATCACAGCTTTGCTATTCAAAGCAAACGTTGGAAAGCACAGCCATTGCGATTAACACAAAGAGTGCATCGGCGTGCCCTATTCTGCCGCACTCTCGCAGACACCAGTCATTTCTCTGATTTCGCCAGTGGTGCGGGAAACAAACGAAAGAAACAAAACAAAGACGTTTCAATTCATTTAGCATATGTTTGTGTTTTGTTTATGTGTTCTGTGTTTGGATAAATGCAGTACTAATTTGCATTGTCGATTTTGCCGTAATACTTGAACTGTGTGGGAGGCACTAATGAGTGACACTAACTCGTCTAGCACTTAAACGAAGCACACTAGCAAAAAAAAAGTTTCCTTAACAAAAAGTGTTTAAAATAGTGTTATCTATCAGCTCCCAAGGTTTGACGGTCTAATTTTGGGACACCTGTATATTTCTTTCAATCGCAAGGGTTTGTCACCAGGAATAAACATTTTAATGTTGCTTTCGCATGTTGCAATTAACCATATTTCTTCATTTAATAACATTCCTAGCAAAAAGTGTCGTGAGTAACACGAGTTGGACAGAAAAATAACCTTTTATATGAATGCATCATTGCAATATTGCTTGAATGAATTGATGTGAATGTTATTATTAGTTAAGAAAGTCGTGTGAATGCATCATATTACAGGCTACTAGGTTTATAAGTGCAGATATTTTTACTAGTAATTGAGAGCAGTCAAAGAACGACATTATATGAACATTTTATTCATTTGGGGACCTAAAATTGTACTTTTTGAGAGTAGTATGTTTCCAGGTTAGTTAGTACCTAAAAGTAGGCGTGGCACACACAAGCCATAAGTGTTTATTTTTCCCCGAGAGCGCAGATAGGAAGCGTAACGCAGAGTGGGCAGGCCTTGCGTTAAGCAATGTTGTGTCGGAACTGAACTTGAATGTTTTCTGCAAGGTCAATAACCCCATGCTACCTAGGTTAGCAAGTAGCTCTTGAGGAACTCCTATGGAAGCAAAACGGATAGTGTATACTGACAGGCGTTGTTCATTTAGCAACGCGGCTACAACCATGCAAAAGAAATGAGGTAGTAAACTATATGATTGGTCTGTGGAGAAACTGTTACACAAAGCGGACACCAGGGTTACTCCATACCCCTTACAAGAAGCAAGTTGGACACACCACTATCCTAAATTCCCTCGATATTTCAGTATGTATTGTGACTAGGGCCCGGAAGTTCATGTATTTGCATATTTTGTTCCTCTATTGTAATTACAATAGTGATAAGTGATGTGCACGAATCATCAGTTTATAATCTTATTAAAATTTGATGATGCATATAAATGCATACATTGACTTTTCTGATAAAACCATATTTCTATCACTTTAATTTTTATGGCATAAAACCGTCTTTTTTAATGGAAGATTAGAAATGTTACAAATCCGAACTGAGCCGCTTGTAAACACGAGGAAACGTGGAAAAGGTGAGCCTAAGCCAAAGTAATTGGGGTACGAACTAGATCAACTTTCTTCCGATTTATGTGGAGCATTTTTAGCATCAGATATACCGCCTTGGAAACTTACTAATCCTAATTTGAGAAACGTTTAATCTTTCGTTAATTAATCGTTAGAGGCATTTTCAAGAAAATAAAAATTTTCCATGTAAAGGGTAGTTTAGGGTAGGTTTATTTTCTTCAAAATCTTCATGTCGTATCCTTGAAAGACATTAAACTTAAATGCCAACTTTGGTTTTTGACCTACTTTTCGTTTTTAAGTTATGCTGTCCACAAACTGACACACACACGCACACACGCGCGCGCGCGCACGCACACACACACACACACACATACACGGACCTTTTCCTAAAAATGCTTTTTTTGTTTTGATTCAGGGGGTCTCAAAACATATATCCCCGGTGAAATCTCGACATCGAATTTTTGGGTGGAATGCAATACCTACTTCCTCTACTTCACTAAACGCAGTAGAGAAAGAAAAACGAGGACATTTGCCTGATTTTTTAAAAATCCACCCGGACATCGGACAAACCTATTAAAAAGAGGACATATCCGGACGTCTAGTCACTCTAGGATTAAGCAAAGCACCAATTTAGGTGGAAAACCTTTCCTGCACAACGATAAAGTCAGGAAATTGGTCTTAAGAATAGGACTAGGAGAGCTATAGAGGGGATTCGGCACTAAAGCCAGGCTTATTGTACCTATGTCCCCTAGGGACACTTCCGCGAGGAAGGATGAGATGAGAAGAGACATCGGGCGGCCAGATCCAGGCTAACGGCACAGACATTGACAGAGGTCCCTAAGGTGCCCCAAGTTTGACGTCACCTCGAAGTCTTTAGGCCTTCCGGGTCCCTCTTAGTGGGGACCTCGGTGGGGTCCAACACCCTCTGATGCTGTCTCCTTTTCCACCCGGATCCCACGGATAACGAAGGACGGAAAGAGTTCCTGTGCGCATATCATCCCTGCCAAGCTGCACCTAACACCATCGCTGACACTTGTGACCTTGAAAGAACCTTGAAGGGGATGAACGATGAATGAAATAATTAATGAAGTGGCGACCCGGGGAAAACCCCGAAAAATCCCACGGGTCAGTAACGTCCGAATGCGAGCCTCACTCATTACGGCGGAGCCGGTAAACTGGTCTTAGGTCCAGGCAACATTCTTTCCTCGTCTCTAGTGCGATTTTGTAGTACAGGAATAAGGAAGGTAGTTGCATTTATTTCTGAACAAGGCCAATTAGGAAAGATCTACGTAAAGTAGTACAGAAGAACCCATTTGTAGAATGTTCAAAGAGAATGAGGAAACTGCCTCGCATATCCTCTTTGACTGCCCATTCCTGGAAAGAAGAAGAAGCTTATTCTTTCTATTCTATATCTAGAGATCTAAAGGGTGCTAACTTTGGAACCAGATACTGCAACTTGTTCAGGTAACAGATTTTGGGAAACAATTGAAGCTCATTTCCAATGAGGTGACACAGTAATTCTGTTAGACTGACGAGCTGGAGGTCAACAGAACTTAAAACGTTACTGTATCTTAGAAAACTGTAGTGTTTCTGCAAAGGATTTAACATAATAAGGTTGAAAGCAGTAACCAGAAGCATCCTAACCTAACATTGATATGTCAGCTGTACGGTAGTTGAGTACCCCCTAAGGCCGCGCCTTCTTATTTGACTCCTACTCTTGTTCGTCGTAAACAATTACAGCAGGTAGTTTAGTTGAGCTTACGTCGGGTGTGAACCGCTGACCCCGGAGCATATGGCACATGACTACTTAAGCTTGGAAATGTGCATTACATTCCTAAGCTGCATACCGCCTTTAACAGCCCCAGCTTCCGGCCTCAGGAGTTATTCACCTTCCAGCCAACCTGATACATGAACAACACGTCAAGCGGCCATAAACATCCATTGTTAGAAAACAGCTGAGAGTCGCTCCTGGATGCTGCAGTATCACGGAAGCTTCCGTATTTGAAAACCTACTTTCTTATTTTTATTCCGGCAATGACCTACTCAAACTAACGAAAGATTTAAAGTCCTATCCTACAATGTTAAATTTCCTATTTTCATGATCCATGATCTACGAAGCTATTTAAGCTATCACACTGTAATTTTTACTTTCTCTACTGCGTATAGTAAGTAGGGGACGTATTATATTCCACTCACAATTCGATGTCGAGATTTCTCCAGAAATAGGTTTTGAGGCCCCCTGAATAAAAAAATATTTGATGTGTTGCACTCACATGACTTTCTCTACTCTTGTACTAACCATTCTTACAAACTCTTATTCCTATATCTTCTTGTTAGTTAAGATAAACATTTGTACAACTTATTGCTAATTTCCTTGTAGGTGCAAGGGGAATGTTAGAATACAGTAGGCTTTGTGCGATAGTCAAATCTTTTAAAGCTTTGAGATTCCGTTCTCTTTGCACAGAACATCTAAAAACAGTGAACAACGGTGTTCCATTTCACGAAAATTTTAAGTTTTCCGAAACTCACATACAAAACAAGGAATATCTCCGGAATGGTTCACCCTACAAGAAAATTTATTCGAACATAAATGGTGTATTTTAGCAAGATCTACATTTTTTGTATAGTATGATTTGGTCTGCACAAAGTTTCACCTGATTTTCACTGTAGTTTTGGTTTCCCGACCGATCGGACATTGAAAAAAAAATAGTCCTCGTACTTGATGATCTATCTCAATTTGCAAATTTATGACTTGTTCCTAAACTTACATTTGTGGTGTTTGAACACTCCAAATACATCTAAGCATTTCCGACAACTGGGCATGCAGACTCAAACATACAATAATGAGCAAGTTGCTTGGCAATACAAGATTGAATTATTGTTGCCGACGGCGGACTACTAGGGATCGGAAATCTCGTCAGTTATTCTTCCAATATGGGAGAACAAAGCATAATAAAACATGAGGTTCTCGCTGCTGCATTTGACTGAACAATCATTTGATTTTAACTTGAGGGGTCCTTAAGACGGTCAAGGCAGGTATACTCTGTGATAAGCGTCATGGATAATTGCCAGCTATTGCAGATATCAGATTTAACTTTGTACGATCACTGCAGTTTTATTGCTAACCTAGCAAAAATGTATATGTGTGAACGAAACTTATTGGGTAATCATTTTTAATTGCGTAAAGAATTTTCACGAAAACGCCTTGACCTTTGGCCACCAAAAGACGCGGACCTCTTGCAGAAGCGAAGGTCATCCGTGTAATTTATAATACATCGCCGGATCAAGGACTGAATAACTCATTGGACTGAAAAAAAAGTAGACGTAGTTGAAAACAACAAACTATCTGTATAAACAAAGGTTAACACGTGCACCTGATTTCTTTTCTGTTTATACAGTGCTGCATTTTCAGTGACGGCTTGGACTGTTAACCTTTTTCAGGAACGTCATTACAGAGTGAACTGAAGAAAATGTTGCGTCTTGGAGAAGTCTCTTGCCCACTAGGAACTTTGTGCAACTTCCAACAGAGGAGTGTTTTACTAAAGGTAACATTTTTTTAATTTTGACACAAATATGGTCTTCGGTCTCTAGTGACCATTTTAGATCTGTTTTTCGATTAAATCCACACGCACAAATCCATTTGCTCACGCAGTCGTACTTCCAGGAACACGCAGGCACGCACACATACACACGCGCGCGCGCGCACACACACACACACACACACACACACACACACATGCCCGAGGGGAGACTCGAACCCGCGCTCTAGCGACCACGGCTATGAGCGCCAGCTAAAGCATTGGCAGATATCGGAATTTACTCTTCTGTTCTCTTTTCTCTTTCTTTTCCTCGCCGCCGTCTGCGCAACCCGGTGGTAGTAGCACTTCTGCTTACCAATCGGAAGACTCGTGTTCGACTCCCGGAAACGGCATGGGGCTCTCTGAGGCTCATTGGGTCCCTGAGGGACCTATTGAGGAGCTACTTGATTGAGAAGTAGCGGCCTTTGGTTGGAAGATCGTATAACCGGCCTGGAGAGACCGAAGCCCTGACCATGTTCCATCCTCCAGTACTGCACTCCACTCATAATACCTATGGTGGACAGAGGTGGGGGAGCAGCGGTCGAGCGGTAGGCCTTGGTACGAAAACGGCTGTTGCACCGCGGGGTTAGTTACATTTAGGGGTTAGTTAATTAATGTATGCCGAGAGGGATGACGTGGTCCGCATTCCGAAGGTTATGATAGCTTAGTGGTTAGAGAGCCGAACGGTCACCGGTAGATCCGTGGTTCAAATTCCGGTCATGGTATTGAATTTTTCAGTCTCGCTCTATCTTTTCCACAGTAGGTAATCATTTCTTTATTTCTGTGAACAACACGATGGAAAAGACATGAATTTTAGAAATACACGCTCATTTATTAACTTAAGTCTAACCTATATGGCCAGGGGTGTTCCAACATAATGTTGACAAATCTCAAAGCTGCTAATTCATTTAGTCCTAAGAATCTTGATGCTATTTTAATTCTCAGAAATGGACTGCATGCGTAACAAGATGTCTCCCAGTCAATACGTACATCTGACTTTAAGGTATTCCAGCTAATGGCATTCTGAGTTTCCTAAATTACGTAGCCACACTGGTTAAATTGCCTTTAATTGAATCTATGAACGGAAACGTGCTAATGATCTCTTCCTCCCATGACTAATTTCAGCCTATGCCTCGCACATTAAGCATTGGTTTTAAGGTACGGAAGTCATTTATTGCTATTAATTACCGCTCTTTCTGACATTTCTTTGTAAATCTTGTCCGTTAAGGTGTAGAAGCTGCCATTTACCCGTCACGAAGCAGAGGTGCAGTTACCTAGCACTGAAGTCTCTGTGAACACATGATGAGACTAGAAGGCTAACTATCCGTCACAAACTGATTCACGAGCTACTGCAAGCCTCTAACGAGAGAATATCAGAGCAGTGTCCTTCTGTCTAGAGGAGAAAGAGAAGTCAGTAGCACATTACAGCTCACAATGATTTCATAAATACCTCTACTATCTACATTAACTGCTGTGTTCCTCTCCCGAGAATGTGGCTCTAAGGAATGTGTTTGTTGTGGACAACTCCAACGTTTTCGATTAAGACTAAAGTCTGATGTGGGATTTTTGTTTGGGTTTCTACGGGGTTATCAACAAGTTCCTCCGCACCTTGCTGGGACCTATCGCTCAAGATAACGTTGATATCCGGTTTATCTACATTACCTTTCATGAATTAAATACGTGAATATATAATATTTTTTATTTCAAGAAACATTATAGCATACACTCGCGGCAGCCATCGAAATTTCCATCTCTAGGGGAATCTTGGTTACCCAAGAGCTGCGGAGCGACTTCTTGATAACCCTATTTATTGCTTGATATTGTCTTGATGAGAAGTTGGTAGGGATGTGATTTCCTTCGGCTAGCATCGGTATAGCAGATAGCAATTATGCACGAAATTATTCTCTCAAAATAGGCGAATTAAAGAGAAAAATGACGACTGTCCATTTCTCCTTCACTGCCCTCTTTAAATGTGAAGATCCACAATGAAATACTACACAACTCCCTTTCGTCGCTCAACCATGAACGTCGGCAGACTTTTTTCCGGGGGGGGGGGGGGCCAAATGTTAGAATTTTGCAATCAGATAATATTAATTCATTATTTTGTTGTCAAAAGTTATAGTATTTGTTGCGGATAACCGTATAAATTTGCGCTAAATAGAAATTGTTCTTTACATAAAAATTAAAATAATAGTTTAATAGTCAGCACATTAAGTTCATTAATTTCCAAGGGGGTGCCGCGGCCCTCCCTTGCCCCCCCCCCTCCCCCCTTCGCGACGCCCATGCGCTCAACGCAAGATTTGCTTTATCCCACGATCAATCTTCTACAAATTAATTTATTCTTGTTTCTCTTCCTTCTCCTCTTTTACATTAGACTCTGAAAAGTCAAATTTACTAAACACTATCTTGTCTTCACTGTTGAACATTTTACATGTGGCTTTGTATCTGCAGTTCTCAAGGCTTATTACTCTCTTGATCCTCTTTTTTCTACTTTATTATTCTGTCACACAAGATTTCCTTTATCCCACGATCAAACTTCTATAAGTTAATTTACTCTTGATTCTCCTGCTAACCTTTTCTGCATCCATTTTGACTTTCCACTGCGAACATGTTCTATATAAAATGCGCCGACCCTGTTGACTTCACTTCACTTGTTTCTCGAAAGGACGCGAAGAAACTGTTAACCGTATCTGAAGGTGAGCTCCCGGCCTATACAAATTTTGCTACACGAAAGTGTAGCAAAGTATATGTTTCTAGAATCTTTCATTTGTGCATTATTTTCGCCTGAGTAATTTTTCTCTTCTCGTGACTGCTGTTTGCAAGGCTGACTTTTCCCTGTTTTTGTTCACGTAATACTTGTCTCGTCTTCATATTCTTTCAGTTCTTTATTTGTCCTTACAAATTTATTTTATCCCTTTTCTTCTTTATAATCTAATATTACTTCGTCGGGTATTTCAACCTTAAGTTTCAACATAACTACAGGACTTAGGCCTCTTAGAAAACATACGCTCTTGTGCTAGCACACATACACATTATCACACGAACGTTTTTCTAAAAATTATTTTTATTCGCAGGATCTCAAAGCATGTATTCCAGTCAGATCTCCATATTGAATTTTAGGGCGGAATACAGTACTTCCCCTGCTTACTATAGACAAGCATTAGTAAACATAGCCCCATAACAGATATTTACGTATATTTTACGTAGTTTTCTTAACAGTTATAGACGATTAATATGCAACACGCATTGTCCGAGAAAATTAAAAATGGATACTGGTACAAATAAAAGCTAGAAATTTGTGCATCATGATCTCTGACTGGTACATTCTAATACAAAATTTCTTTGTGGCTATTTCTGCTCGTAAGGTTATCGTTATAGGTCAGTTACTTCTCGTAAAGATAAAGTGATAATAGAATAAACACCCTTTGAAGCAGTCTGCAGCATATATGTAGCAAAGAAATTCAAAGAAGGTGAATAAGATATTGTAAAAGTGAAATCCTAGCTTTTTGGCCTAAACAACAATTTATGGAAGACCTCTATGATAGCTTAACGAGATTTGATGTTTGCATACAGCTATGGAATATGCTGGTAATTAAAACTCAACTATTTTCACTAAGTAATGTATTTATTTAATTTTTTGCGTATCAAAACACATAGCACGTATGTATAAGTACATGTGATATTACTTATGTGATATACATCTGTAATATCTGTAGTATGTATTAAAGTGCACAATAGGCTATCTTCAAGGACAAAAGAATTGAGATCCTTCTACGCAAGAATGGTTGAATCATGTGTTGCTTAAACCCAAAGTCGCTTAAAAAATACTTACGTTATTTTAATGATTTTCCCAAAAGGATGAGTGTTTCTAATAAGGCGCAAAATAAAAAAAAAGAATACCTTTGTTATATTTATTTGTTAATTAGTGTTATTCGACCGTCTCCGTAGCGCAGTTGGTAGTGCGCTTGCCTCTGACGCGGAGGACCCGGTTTCGATTCCTGGTACCAGCATGGGGATTTTATCCCCTCTGGGAGGTCTGGCACGGGATGCACTAAGCCTCGTTAGGTCCCGGGGGGACCAATTGAGGGGCTACTTGATGGAGAAGTAGAGGCCCCAGGTCGAGAAGACCGCATAACTGGCCGGGAGGACTCGAGGCGCTGACCACGTCCCACCCTCCAGTACTGCACCCTCGGGGACGAAGCGCTGGGCGGTAGGCCTTGATCCCTCATGGGCTGTTGCGCCGGGGTTTAAAAAAATTAGTATTGTTCTCATGACTTTGTTTAAATAATTGTAACAAATTTATTGTATGCCACTATATTATATAAAATAGTCGCGATATGACTTAATTCTTAAAGCGATTCTAAATAAACAAAGAAAAGAAATTAAAAAAAATATCAAACGTTCTCGGTTATTATGCGTTCCATGAAAAACCTTAAAATGTTGTTATGTCCAAAATTTTGATCGAATGAATATTTTAGAAGTTACATAAATGTCTTGGTATCCATATACATCTGCACTCGTGTCACTATGTTCTGTGATGTTCTACGAATAGTATCCTTGCCAATGTTTTATATTTCCTTACGAATGGCTTGATTGAGTTCAGCAGTTGTTTGGGGTCTATTCTTATACACTCTATTTTAAAGATATACCCATAAGAACAAGTCCAGTGAGGTTAGGTCAGGTGAACTGGGGCCACAAACCTTTTCAGATTATTCGATTATCAGAAAAACTGCAAGCTGGCATGGAGGAGTTAGAGTTAGATGTATGACACGTTGCAAATAAACTTCTTTCAATTTGATATCATACAGCTACTGCACAAACGTAGTGAAGATGTCGGTATATGGTGCAGTATCTATAGTCGGGGACCAAGTATCCTGGAAGCTGACACTGCACACCATATTCCAAGCTTTTAATAAATGGCATGGAGGTTTACAGCAGCCCAGTATCTGTTGTTTTGTGGGTTGGTGTAGCCTGACATGAAACCATGCCTCATCTGTAAACCATGTAACGAAGAGAATGTCAGGACATGGAACCCTGAAAACATCGACCATAACGCATTTGTCAACAATGCTCATAATTATCATCAAATCAACAAAATAGGCAATAACAGGCCGTGGTATTGATTCTCCCAGAGTCACTGAGATCATGAGCACAAATTTCATATTCCTAAGAGTTTTCAGAGAGAAATTATCTCCCATTAAAGTATAAGGAATGATATCTGGGTAATAATCAATTTTGTACACCCCTGTATCGTTTATTTAAAACCAGTGTTGTTATAAACATGTTCTACCTATACAAGTAGGTGTATAATAGGAATTAACATTTTGGAAATAAAAAGATAATAATGTAGCGGTAACTGTTTACCTACTATTAAAGCTTTTATTTACAAACTTTCCAAAGAAAGGTTTAAAGTACGAGAAGTACATATTTTTCACATTCGCTGTCTTATAAAGGAACTTTTTGCTGTGTAGTTATTCATTTATTTACGCTCAATAGGGCCCTAAATGTGAATTTCCCAATATAACTATATTTAGATTTAATAAAACTCAGTTTTGTGAATTTCTCTTTGGGGGGTCCCTGCATTAATATGCCACCTTTAACTTATAAGGTCATATTGGCGGCTTTTTCTTTGGAACAATTGCTCATCGGTAACGGTGTTTACTCTTTTACTATTTACGTTAACTTTCAGATTGTTTACTTTGGGTGTTCTTTATAAGATTAATTAAACACACACACACACACACACACACACACACACACACACACACACACACACACACACACACACACACACACACACACACACACACATTTACATTCTCACTCATACTTCCAGAATCCAGGGAGGATGGGGAATAATCTTCCCTAAAAAGTGCCCATTCATCATCTGGGAATCGAATCCGGGACCCCTGGATTAGAATGTGAATATTTTCAATATTCCATAATCTTTGCACGAGCTCGTGATAGACAAAAGGAGTGAGTAAATCAGTATGTACTGCTTAAAGTATCGAAAAGTTCAAGTGAACAACGACCGTTTACGAAAACGGTGAAATCCACGAAATCTGCTTGACATAAAATATATTAATGGGTTTTACTTTTTTCCGTGGTTAGTCTTTGCAAATATGTTATGCTTCTCAATTACAATAAACTGAGTGAGAATGAAGATGACAGAAAGTTTTTGTATTTTAATAGCATTTTATATAAAATAAAAGGTAACGAAGAATGTTAAATGTAAAGAGTTGTTTAGGGGGTGCGAAAAAGAATTGCTGGCCTTAAAACTTGCATTTCCAGCGAAATCTCGATATAGAATATTTGGAATTAGGAAATACTGTACAATAAACAAGTGATAGAGATGGTAAAAATGTAGTTCTCGCAAAGATTACTTATAGTTTACATAAAATCATTTTTGACAGACTCACACAGGATGATTAATTAGAATTACCATTCTTTTCTCTAATTCGTGGCTAACATGATGCTGCATTTGTTTTTGCTGGCTCAACTTCACTATATATACACGTAATTTACCTAATTGTTTTCTCTAAGCATCCGTGTGTATCGAGACGTAAGAAATCTCAGTAATGTGGAAAGTAAGAAAGTCTTGTGACTGTTAATATACGGTTATGTCTGGATTCAAATGCCCACATCCTTTTCCTGTAAGTGGATATCTGACAGCAGAAACTCGAAGCTCGGATCATTTGAAACAGAAGAGTGACGTTAAAGCGTAGTATTTCAGGGTCGTTAAACTGCACAGCTGAAGGCAGTCTTCTGTTTGCCACAGCGAAAAGGGTGAATCATGTTCCCGCCTGGAATACCTTACGTCTAAATGTAAACAAATCTTTGACCCTGGCAGTCGAAAATGCTATTTGCGGGCGTAGTTCATTTGTTGCAGTCTTGCTGTAGTGTTCCACTTTATCACTAGGATGAAATTCATCGACTTTTGTAAGTATTGCCAATTTTTAAAATGTTTTTTTATAGTTACAGTGTATTTGAATTCCATAAAAAGCTTTGATTCTTCGAGGCAACAGAAAATATTTATGGAGTTTCCAACCTATATTTAATCATTACACGTATTTCATATGATCTAGTTCACGATTTTGTGCGTATTATTTAGAAGTTTTTACTCCAAACCAAAGACGCCCCGGAGGGAATGCAAAGGACCGCATATATGCACCCTCTGGCTCGTTCATTGGATCCGAATTGAACACTGCACATGTTTACTACACCCAGAACTGAGCATATTGATACACCCTCCTTAAACATTTTACCAAATAAATTAGTACAGAGAAAATTATATTTGTGTATACCAAGTGGTAGGTAAACATGTTTAGTCAGTTGTTCATATTTTGCGCTGTATAAGTTTTATTTTATGTAGAAATTTGCGTAAATTTAGCAGCTTTTTATGAGCAATATTTTCAACGTTAAATTACGCGGATTTAGTAAATCAGCTTTTTGTGTAATTCTTGAAAATGCAATCAAATTGACACTAAAACTAATGAAGAAATAAATTGTTGAGGGCATGAATAAATTGATAATTTTATTGAATTTGCTTGTTAACGCCTCAATTTTCACGACTTCGCGAATTTATTTCTCCTTCAGTTTAAATTACGTTTCTATAACATATTTAGGTGTTACATAAACGAAACTACTCTACCAAACGCATGTGAGTTAATTTTGAAAACAGCGCAAATAAAATGTATGTATATATGTATGCATAACTATTCCCATACAGGACTTTGTTTTGTGAATTTCAATGTTCTCATTTGTTTTCAAACAACAACAATCCAAATAACCATTCTTTTATCGTTTGAGCTATTAATTGCGAGATTTAGCAATAAGTTCACACAACATTTAACTTTAGATGCGTTCGATTTGTGGTAGAAGTAATGCATTTGCATTGACAGTGTTGATTAATATGTTTATTTTGCGAAAAATACTTAAATATGATGTGTTACTCTCACATTTGTACGACCTATTCTTACAAACGCATAATTTTCTATCTACTTATGTTAGTTGAAACAAACATTTTTAGAAACTGGCTTTTCGGCCATTTATTTGTAGATATAATGGGAATTAAAGGAATACAGTAGGATTTAAGCGATAGTCAAATGTTTTAAGACCTGATCGCTATGTGAAGCTTTCGAATTTCGTTCTCTTTTATGACTGGGAGGGGGAAAGCGAATAACACATTCCCATTTGACAAAAGTATTAGTATTTGAAAATTCAAACCAATAGCAAGGAATACCTGAAATCCTTAACTCAAAAAAAAGTCAAATTATGTACTTCAAGAGATCTAAACTGTTCTATCTCTTACAGTTTAGTAGTTATAGAAAAAGTCATTCAGAATGAAGAAGACTTCAAGGGTATTCTCATAAAATTCAAGATATACATTTCATTTATCATGAAAATATCTTAAACATATGGTAGTTTAATCTAAGTCGTTGAATCATTTTCGAGAAAATAAAAATTTTCGAAAAATATCCCGCGTAAAGGGTAGTTTTGTTCTGGAGATTTTCTTAAACATTTTCGTGTTTCATCCTTGGAAGAGGCTGAATTTAAATACTAAGTTCCTTGTTAACCAACTTTTCACTGTCCAGTGAAATCTTGGTATCACATTTTTGGGTGAAATGCAATACTTACTCTATGTAGTACAGAAAGTAAAAATAATGTGATTCTTGGATTACATTCACGATATTGAGGACCAAATTATAATTCGCACATAAACAATGTGGACTTGATATGCAAAACACAAGTGTGACATATCATTAGTCGGTTTTAGTTAGTTACGAGCCCATACTTTACAGCGATTCAAACTGTAAAGATTTAAATATAAAAAAACATTGCCACAAAACTGTATTTTAATTCCAGATATTAATGAGCTTGACATCTTTTGCGTAGTAAGCTTTCGTCTATTTCTTATGGTTTACGGGTGGCACAAAATTGAATCCGAATGAAGGGGATTTCATGCAACGCTTACATAAAATTCAAGATTTACACTTTTTTTTCATCATGCAAATGTTTTGCATATACATGTAAAACATTTAATTTTAATCAAAATTGTAATGGCTATTTTTTGACAAAATATGAAATAATGAAAAATTGTGCATGTGAAAGGGCATTTTTGTGAGGGGGAAATTTCGTGAAGACTTAGTGCTGCAAGCTTGAGAGACGCTGGGCATATGTAAGAAAGTTGATATTCATCAGACTTTTCAATTTTGAGTTACTTTGTTTACATACAAGCGAGGACGAAACGATTTTTAAACATATTTTAATGAGTTCAAAGAACCTCAAAATTCATATTTTTATTGAAATCTCTATATCGAGATATTTTAGTTCTAATTTTAATTGTAATGCAAATTTCACATTCATAAACTCGTGGAAACAATCAAGAATTATAAACATAGGTAATTTTCTGAAGCTTTAGTCCAATTTATTATAAAGATTGTTATATGTCGTTTTAGACCCAATCACATTTTTAAAAAATCTGACTTGTTGCACTCACATGATTTTCTCTGCTCTTGTTCTAACTAATCCTCTATTTTCATATTAGTTGAGATAAACATTTATAGAAATTAACTTATTGGTAATTTTCTTCTTGGTGCAAGGGGAATAAGGGAATACAGTAAGCTTTTAAATTTGGCCGCTAAATGAAGGTCTTCCATTTGAGAAAAGTATAAGTATTGCAGAAGTCACACAAATAAGAAATATTTCCGAAATGGTCCACTCCAGGTCTTCATTTTTTGTATACATAGTAAGATTTTGTCTATCTCTTACGTTTGCCAGTTATGCAAAAGTCATCCAGAGAAACAGGGGTACATGGGCTATAGCGAGAACATTCAAAATTCACAATATACATACCATAAAAATACCTCAAATACGGCTTTTTAATTAAAATCGTTAGTCATTTTTGAGAAAATCAAAATTTTGGAAACATTTTTCGCGTAAAGGGCAGTTTAGCGTAGAGGAATTTGCTTCAAAATTTTCGAGTCGCATCCCTGAAAGATATTAAACTTAAATACTAAATTTGGTTTGTAACCGACTTTTCGTTTTTTAAATTTTAATTGAAAGTGCCTAAAAACATATTTCCGTGAAATCTCGACATCGAAATTTTTGGTCAAATACAATACTTGCCCTACTAACTATAATAAAGTAAAAGAACCATTCACATAATAGAATTTAAGCATTCAGACCTCAAGTTGACACAGATTATGAAAACTACTGATTGGAAGATAAGATGGCGCGTAAATAAAAAGTTGATATTTTTTAAAATGTTAGCCATAGTTACGTAATGTGTACCATTGCAATGTCAAGAACATGCCCTATTGTAACGAGAGGTCAAAGGGCTTTACTGCCTTCGTTAGTGCGCAATTAATTGTTTAGGTTTCAGTCTAATTACTAAGAACTTCCTCAAACTACGGAAAAAAACTTCCCAGTGTTGCAACAGTAACGTAATGCTGCCCCAATGTGTTGTGTGTAACATATTGAAAAATATACAAAATGGCTTAAATATAGCAATAACACTGTAACCAAAATACGTTGCTAATTTGTGATTTAGAACCACATTAATGTATGTGTATGATGAACTACTTTGAACAAAAACATATCTTATATATGTGCTTTCTCTTAATTAGGGGAAGTATTGCATTAATTCGATTTCGAGATTTCACCGGAAATATGTGTTGCGAGGCCCCTGTGTCCAAAAAAATGCATTTTTAGAAAAAGGTCCGCGCGCACATGTGTAATAATTTCTGCAAATGTTTATCTCCACTAATATGAAGAAGATGGAGGAATAAGAGTTTGTAGGAATAGTTAGTGCAAGAGTTGAGAAAGTCATGTGAGTGCAACACATTTTTCGTATAAGAATAGCCAAAACCTATTTTTTTAACGTTTATTGTTCATCAACCGTTTAAGTCATATGCGACGATGAACGAAATGGATGAAATGTGCAAATCAGTGAAAGGTCCTTAGAGCTTAGAGCTATCCGGCATTCTTCCTTCAGGAAAGGGAAAACCCCGAGGAGCAAAAGAAGAAAAGAAAACCCTTATCATAAGTAATATCACAATTGATTGTCAATTTATCTAGAGAATTTTACTGTCACGAGTTGCATTTATTAAGACTATTTCATGAATCAAAGAATGATATAGCCAATGAGATTGTTATTTAAATGCTGTAAAAGAAACATGTAGCAGGCTTACATACATTAGCGTCCATGGGCACGGCCTATTAGATTAAATACCAGTACTGATGTTCCAAACGTTTAAGATGTTGGCAATCAGTAGTTGTTCATTTATAATTCCGTTCAATACAAAATTTGTCAAACTGATTCCAAACATATTTCCTGTTGTATTGTATGTTCTGAGGTTTCCCTTTTCGAATTATTTCATCTATGCATTAGATGCTTCACCGAAGCGAGAGTCAGCCCTTTTTGACATTTAAACCTAACGGCCCTATTGCGTCAAATTACGTAAGCTGTTGCGCATCTGTTGGACAGTGCAACTAGATTCTCTAACCTGATCGTAACATAAAAAAATCTGATGTGTTGCACTCACATGACTTTCTCTACTTTTGTACTAACCATTCTTACAAACTCTTATTCCTATATCTTCTTTCTTGTTAGTTGAGATAAACTTTTGTACAAATTATCTTATTGCTTATTTCCTTGTAGGTGCAAGGGAAATGTTAGAATACAGTAGGCTTTGTGCGATAGTCAAATGTTTGAGATTCTGTTGTCTTTGCACACTTAACATTTACAAAAATGAACAGCGATGACCCATTTCACGAAAGTTCCAAGTTTTTCGAAACTCACACACATAACAAGGAATATCTCCGAAATGGTTCACCCTACAAGAAAATTTATTGAGACATAAATTGTGTATTTTAGCAAGGTCTACATTTTTTGTATAGTATGATTTGGTCTATCTCTAACGGTTTACCAGTTATGCAAAAGTCGTCCAGAGTAAATACGACTACAGGGGCAATAGCCAGAAAACTCCAGATATACGTTTCTTTTGTCATCAAAATATCTCAAACTTATGACATTTTAATCAAAATCGTTAGGCCAATTTTCAAGAAAATCAAAATTTTCGAAACATTTTCCATGTAAAGGGTAGTTTAGGGTGGGGCTATTTTCTTCAGAATCTTTGTGTCGCATCCTTGAAAGATATTAAACTTAAATACCAACTTTGGTTTTAACCAACTTTTCGTTTTTGAGCTATGCTGTCCACAGACTGACAGACTGACAGACTGACACACAGACACACAGACACACAGACACACACACACTGACCTTTTTGTAAAAATGCTTTTTTTGGATTCAGGGGGTCTCAAAACATATATTTCCGGTGAAATCTCGACATCGAATTTTTGGGTGGAATACAATACTTCCCCTACTTACCAGTAGAGAAAGTAAAAAAGCAAAGGAGGTGATAATTAAAATTCAGAGGAGGAGACAATGAAATTTGATACATGAAAGATGTCATTGGCTGAAATTTGAAATTGTTATTATTGTCACATATGAGTGGAATAGTCCAGGTAATTTATTGTAACCGATACCACAGCCGCGCGCAGACTTTTCCTATAAACTTCGATAGATTAACCTGTATATAACTTTTCTCTCCCACTTAGAAATTGCAAATGCGCTTTATTATTTTCAGTGATATATTAATAATAGAAATGTACTGAATTGCATTTACACGACTTTCTCGCTCATGCTCACAGCATATTCTTCTTCTACCTTCTTATTAAAGCAGATAAACGTTCCATACACAAGCACACATTTTGTTGTACAATACATTAGCTAAAGAGTTTCAAAGAGTGGCGTTATATGATGACTTTGAAAGTTCACACTCTTTTTATGAACATGAAAAAAAGAAACGAATAGCGATTTACCAATCAATTTATTTACAATTTTAAACCAATAAGAACAAACGTCTCAGAAATGGTTAACTGTACCAAATTTACGTCATTTGACATTAATTATTTACGCTTCTTGTGTGGTAAGATGTGGTCTATGTCTAAGGATTTACTGATTACACAAAATTATTTAGAAGAAAATAGATCAGGGATTATTCCAGAAAACTCAAGATAGACTTGTAATTGCCATGCAAATATCTCAAACGTGTGGTATTTTAAAAAGAATCATCAGATAAATGATGGCGAAAATAAAAAATAGGACATATTTCCAAGTAAAAAGCGTAGGTATCTTTTCATAAATCTTCTTTTTAATTTTCGTGTCGCATTCTTGGTAGCGATCGTATTACCACCAGATTTGTTATTATCACGTTATACATATATAATTCTAAAAATGGATTTAGAGATTTAGAGAGTCCCAAATCATATATTTCTGGTAAAACCTAGATATCGAATTTTTATACCTACTTCCTCACTTCCTCAAAATCGTTAGAGCTATTGCACAAACGTTTTGAATGTGTTTAAAAATATTTTCCATGTGAAGAATTGTTTTCAGAGCCGAGAACGTCGTAGAAATCTTCAACTTCAAACCTTTCCTATAAGTGCGGGACTTTGATGCGAAGTTTGGCATTCATCCAATTTTTCCTTTCTGAGATATGCTTTTCCCCGTACTCCCTCTCTCATTCACCCACTCGTTACATATTTTTAGTGATTCAAATATTTGTGCATCACTTATATTTTACCACTTCTATAAATGTTTACATAATGAATTCAAAATGAAGAAGAGTTCAAGGGATTCGCATGAAATTCTATACATACACTTTACCAGTTACACCCGTATCTTTCTTATGTGAGCCACAACATTTATAAAAATTATGATGCACGTAACAGTGATCCTTTTCCATTTACTTTATAAACATGGTTCAACTAATGAAATCCTAATTCTGCATATATGCCACCATGGTGATGTACTTACTTACTGAAAATAAAATATTATTTTGGTAGCCAGTCTATCCTCACAGTTTGGCAGCAGGGATCCGATTCTCCCTGGAATCACATTATCTAGATGGCGTTGAAGAAGATAAATGCTCACCATTGGAACAGGTTAATACGCTCAACTATAATTAATTTCACCAATCATCCACTAATCGACTTAGAGGGTACCCCTTCCTCATACCACCATCGAAGTAGGAAAATTATATTTCCAAATTTTCAATATTTCATACGAAATTTCAACTTATCTTGCAACAAATATATTGGGTTAACAAGATATTGTATTATGAATATACAATGTTGCTTTTCTAATATACATATGTTGTTAACAACAACAACAACAACAACAACAATAATAATAATAATAATAATAATAATAATAATAATAATAATAATAATAATAATAATAATAATAATAACAACAACAACAACAACAACAACAACAACAACAACAACAACAACAACAACAACGACAATAATAATAATAATAATAATAATAATAATAATAATAATAATAATAATAATAATAATAATAATAATAATAATAATAATAATAATAATAATAATAATAATAATAATAATAATAATAATAATAATAATAATAATAATAATATGTCAAAAATGCGTTTGATAACCGAAATATTTAAATTTCTGTTATGTTTCGTTTGAGTTGAATGATTCTCATTCGGGTATATACATCAGAGAAACTGGTGCTGAAGGAAAGGTTGTAGCAATGCCGGAAGTAGAACAAGCAGGAAGTGACGAGGTCAGAAATGTTTGTGCTCTACTCACGTGGTCGCTGCGGTTTGCATGCACTTAAGGGAAGCACAGTCCTCGCACGCTTTATATTGGATCACAGTAGGGCTACCACACATCTTGTATTTGCCGAGTAATTTTTATATTAATGGAGATCGTGGCTATGGGTAATTCCACTCGAGCTTGCGAACTTATTGATAGATTTCGCGGTTGTGAATTACATGAAAGAGAATGAGAGTTTATAATAGAAAAACTAAACTACGAGTACCAACATAACTCTAAATAGATGAACATCATTCCCGATGAGCAATTGTTCCACAGGGGCAGCATATAAATGGGGAGGAAAAAAGACTGATGTGTGCACTCATATGTTTTTCTTCACTCATGTACAGCCTATGCTTAAAATAACTTATCTTCTATTTACTTCATATTAATGGGCATAGGCATTTGTACAATGGTTTGTAATATGTTTCCTTGTACGTACAGTGAGAAGAATAGGCTTAAGCGACAATCAAATCTTTTAAGAGCCGATTGCTATGTGATGATTTTAGCATTCTCTCTTTCCATGTCAAGGACATAAGAAAACGAATAACGACTTCCCCTTTGATAAAAGTAGAAGTATTGGAACAGTCAAACAACAACAAGGAAGTCTGGGGAACGGCTCACCTCTCTCTCTCTCTCTCTCTCTCTCTCTCTCTCTCTCTCTCTCCCACACACACACACACACACACACACACACACACACACACACACACACATTGTATGTAAATAAATAAATGCAAGCATGTAGTATTCATACGGAATGGGGCATGCTATAAAAAAATAAATAAATAAAAAAAACCACACACACATGTATTTTACATAAATTGTGTGTTTTAACGAGATCTACATTTCTTGTGCACTAAGATTTTGTCTCTCTGTTATGGTTTACCAGATATGAAAAGTCATCCAGCATGGAGAGGATTTCTGAGGACATTCCCAGAAAATTCAAAATATACATTTCATTTGTTATAAAAATGTGTGTTAATCAGAATCGTTAGAGGCATTATTGATAAAATTAAAATTGTTGAAAAATGTTCCATATAAAGCGGATTTTGTTGAAAATATTTGTGTCGCATCCTTGGAAGATGCTGAACTTGTATGCCAATTTAGTATTTAACTGACTTCGTGTTTGAACTGTACTGTTCTCTGTCTGTCTGTCTCTCTCTCTCTCTCTCACGCACACACACACGCACAAACACAAAAACACACACACACACACACACACACACACACACACACACACACACAAACTCACCTTGCTTACTCACGTTTGTTTTCCTAAAAATGCCATTTTTGGATTCTTTATAGTAACTCAAGAGCATAATATCAGTCAGACGATCCGTGTAAGCTACTTAAAGGTACGAAAAATCTTTGGCTGTGACTTCTCATTCCAAGACATCTAGTCTGCAGTGACTTCCACAATTTAAAATGCACATATCTACTACCATTGTCCGTCACTTACCTTCGTCATTCCTTGCAACCTAAATACTAGGTTTAACCACAGTAGTGAATTTTGTTAGTGTTAGGATTATACAGCGTAGTGGGACGGCTCACACACTTAGGCCTACAGAAATCTATTGTGGTTATCACTCCCCAAAAGAAAGGGGTGAAGTGAACCGACCACAGCGCATGCTATCAGTGACCCCACTGACTCTTACACGCTGGAAAGAACGGATACAGAGGGAATGAAATGAAAGGGAGTGTTTTTCAGGGGATGTAAGGCAACTATCATTCCCAACATTCGCTTGAGTGACCCGGGAAAAACAACCGAGAAAACTCAAGGTCAGGAAGGTCAGCCGCGGGAATCGAACCCAGGACCTCCCGAATGCGGGTCACAGACGTTACTACATGGCAAAGCGACGAGGCGTATTGACATAGGTAGTCGAGCTTGGATTGCTTCTTATCTTGTTTTTTAGAAGAGCGAAATAATAGTAACTTAGCGTATAGTCAGTGATAAAACACAAATAGATGATCTCTCACGTCTCCCGAGACATGAGACGAATCTACAATTTAGGACCACCGGCTTTACTTGCCTTCCAAAGTAAGCCATGCAAAGAATTTTTACGTCCGAAAAAAAATCCATCGCCCTTAGCTAGGTTTGAACGCGACCTCCGGAAGCAGAGACTAGCAGAGCTATGTCCAACCTTGTCTCTTTGGAGACGCTTACGTAATTAGCTGCTATTCCTCACCTCCTCTTGCAGTGGGAGGGTGAATCACGCCTGTGGCGTTTAGACTCATAAGCAGTCAGTATCCAGTGATGGACACAAACAGGCGATTCCATGGCAGTTTTTAAGTCATACCTTGAATGTTCTGCGAATGTTCTGGGAAGACCTCTACATTCTGGATGGTTTTTGTATAAGTGGTAAACAGTAAGAGACAAAGCTTACTAAATAAAAAATATGGATCTCGTTAAAACACACAATTTATGTCAAATACTTCTTTTTTTCTTTTGAGTGGACCATTCCCAAGTTATTATTTGTTTGAATTTGCCAACACGTATACTTCAAATAGGAATATGTTATTTGTTTTCCCATATTCTCCTTGCACCTGCAACAAAATTAGCAATAAAATTATTTCTGAAAATGCTTATACTTGATTTTAATAAGGTAGGTAGAGAAATAAGCATTTGCAAGAATAGTTTGTATAAGAGTGAGTATAGCTCTGCATCAGGCATGGACAAAATCGGCTCAATGAAACACGTTCTTGCCTCACTCCACCTGCCAACCCTCCCCTAACTTGCTGTTCAGGTTCCGACACACCTCATTCGGTGGCGAGCGTGGCTGTTTTATGAAGAGTGGTAGACAGAAAGTTACAAAAACAGTAACGTTTTCTGTTTAATATGCGGATTTTAGTTTACAAATATAAAGAATTACAATGTCAAACGCCACTTTGATCAGAAGCATAAATCAAACTTTGGTGATCTATTTACATATTTCATATTTGTGAACATATAGGTAAAAGGGACAACACGATTCCATTTTTAGCGTTTAGTTTAATATAAACCATTGTATTTCGTGTTTTAAAGTTTGAACATAATATTAAGTTTATAACTAAAGAATTTATTATGCTGATCAAATAGTATTAAAATATTTTAAGACTAAATAAAAACAATTTAATATGTTAATCATAAGGCAGTGTAAGGATATTACTTGCATAAGATAAAGAAAGGTTATAAACTTCAATATGACGTAATTTGCCAACCACAGTAGCTGGTTGTTATAATTATTGTATGAAAAATATGTTTAACATCAACACAATAGTTAATAACAGCGTAGAAATGGAACGAACTCGCCACTGCAAGTGTTGTAACCACTCAGCAAGAGAATGTGGGGTGGGTGAGGCAAGTTCAATCGCTACCTCTCCTCTCATGCCCATGCCTGGTCTACATATGTTTGCGAACAGTATTTCTCTAAATTAAACCATATTAACAGTTTGTATCACAATAGGTTACGCGATGATCACTTGGTGTATCTTCTATCTTGGTGTTTCTTCGACTTTATCGGCAAACATTGATAGACTTCTTAAACATAAGCAGTACCAAAGAGGTCACTAATGAACAGAAGTTTATCGCATACGATTTGAAAATGCTTTCGTAAATCAAACGCAACATCCATGTAACCAACCCGCCACTGCAACACAATGCACATCCGAGTGTTAAAAGTATGGCAAAGGCCGCGTATAGCGGAAGGAGGTAAATTCAACCTCTCCTCTTTCGCAGCCGTTGCATGTATCCCTAGACTACGGAGGACAACTAAACCTCTCTAATGTTTGGTTACCTGAATGAGTGAAGGGCAAATGGTTCATGTAAAGGTTGGGCATCCCTAGGTAAAACCGGTACTTAAGCCTTATGATTCTTACTCCATCGTATAAAACATAAGACAATTTTGCTGTAATTGCAATCGCAGCTGGGAATTAGTCCCTAGTTAGTTTTATGTCACTGTGCCCTTTGCAATGTAATTGGTTTTCCCTAAGTTACAAGGATATCTGTCCAACAGAAGCCCAGGGCGGTATGCTGCTCCCTCCTTAAGCGACACATCATTAGCTTGAAAACTGTAACACTGTCTTCGTTTCATAAATCCATCCGAGTTCAGAAGGTTAACTACGAGTACTACCAGAAACTCCGAGGTGCCGCTGCAGGAACTTAAAATTAACTTAATTTACGGCATGGATTGCGCGTCAGTTTTTTGCTTCTTGAGGGCTATGGTCTGTCTCCCCGGGGTCAGGAGTTCACATGAATTGTTGGAAAGGGACGTTGGTGTAGAAGCATAAAGCTATAAAACTGCCTGACATTGTAACTTCTTGTACAACTAACCTGGACTTTGACACGGAGGGTCGACCTAACTTTGGAATCAACCGCTGTTTGTTGCAATAATGAGGTTCAAGTCTCATTTCACACTTCATAAACTAACAATAATTGCTTTCCCACTACCTACATATAGCTGGTAAGAGCAAGTATTGTATTCCACCCATTAATTCAATGTTGAGATTACACCAGAAATACATGTTTTGGGACCTCCTAGATAAAAAAACCAGAACATAATCCTCTACCACGTGGGTACACAGTAGGTAAGAAACTGCATTCAACTCAAAAAACTGATACCGGGATTTCATGAAAATATGTTTCAATTTCAAAAACGAGATTTTTAACTTTCTCTACCACGTATGTACGTAGTAGGTACAGATATTGATTGTTTTCAACCCAAAAACTCGATGCCGAAATATCAATAGAAATGCATGTTTTGAGGTCCTCTAAATCCAATACAAGTATTCACAGGAAGTACTTGTTTTGAGGTCCCCTAAAACAAAACAACCCTGTATACTTTCTCTACCACGTAGTACTGGCAGGTAGAGAAGGTATTGCACCCTACCCAAAATTTCGATGCCAGAATTTCACTGGAAATAAGTGTTTTGAGGTCCCCTAAGTCAAAACAAGCCTTTTTACTTTCTCTGGCATAAACGTAGTACCTAAAGATATTGATTGCATTTAGCCCAAAAATTCGATATCGAAATTTCACTGAAAATACATGTTTTGAGGTTACTTAAACCTAATACAAGCTTCTTTCTGTACCACAAACATAGTAGAAAAAGGCATTGATTGCGTTCAACCCAAAAATTGATTCTGAATTTCAGTGGAAATACACCTGTTGAGGTTCCTTAATCCAAAACAAGCCTTTGTACGTACTTTCTTTACTGCGTAAATATGTAGGTAAAGATACTGCGTTCAACTTAAAAATTAAACAAGCGTTTTTCGAAAAAGGTCTGTGTGGGTGTTTGTGTGTGGGGTTTTTGTGTTGTGTGTGTGTGTGTGTGTGTGTGTGTGTGTGTGTGTGTGTGTGTGTGTGTGTGTGTGATTGTGAGCAACTTAAACCAGTATATCGGTCAAAAACCAAGTTTGGTATTTAAGTTCAGTACCTTGTGAAGATGTGATACAAGATTGTCAAGAATATTCTCCAATCCCACATACACTTTACATGGAACAGGTTTCGAAATTTTTGCTTTTTCTAAAATATAGCTCTGTTTTGATTACGATACCAGATATTAAAGATACTTACATGACGAAGTTTATATATTCAATTTTCTCGAAGTTGCCTTTGGAGTCCTTCACTTGGACGGAATTTTATATAATCTTGCATAACTGTTAAACGTTGAACAATAACCCAAAACATATTCTACATATCTCCTTAAAACTTACAACTTATTTGAATAACTTCTTCTTGTGGCATCGACCATTTTCGAGACATCCGTTATTAATGATTTGAATTGTTCAAAACTTACGTGATTCTTTGCAAGTCCTGTCTATTTTCAGTTGTTTCTGGCGATTGCACGGAAAGAGTGTGGTATTTTCAGACTAGCGTATAATGCTCAGTTCTAAAACATTTTATTATATGAATTCTCTTTATATTTATAATAAAGTGTGTAATGCAGATATTTGCGGAAAGGGTTACCTCGGTTAAAATGAAGTAGAAAAGAAAGAAAACCTTCTTAAGACAAAAATAAACAAACAATAAATAAACAAAGGCCATGTTAAGCATTCTCATGATAATTTCTGAGTGTCAATTTGGACACTAAATTAAATTTTAGCCATTCTCTGCAGAAATTGTGAAACAAAACTTCGGAGGCTTGTTATTTACCTAAACATCAGAGAACAAAATAAAATGAAAATTAAAATATCGAAATGTTGATCATTTTAATCGATATCTCCCCTTAACGTATTATATTCATCTTATATCTACAACGAAGTGTTTATATCTGCAATTAAAGTCTATATGGATTAACAAAATAATACCTTTTGTAAGAATAGTGTAGAAGACTGAGATCAGATAGTTATGCGAGTGAAAGGCATTGTACAGTTTTAATATCTCCTTTTGATGTAGCTGTATTTTAATTTCATACAATTCATGCAACTTGCTTGGCTGTCATTTACCCTACACTCATGAAAAATCTATTGATTATAAAATCGCAAAATTTAATAACGTGTGGGACTATTAGAACACTTCATAACAAGACAAGACAAGATACGCAGATTAAATTATATAAAGTTATGGCAATACCAATAGGCTTGTATGCGAGTGAAACTTAGACTTTGTAGGAGAAAGACAGAAGCCGGCTACAGGCAGCGGAAATGCGATTTCTCCAAAGTGTAGCGGGAGTAACCCGACTAAGTCCTATCAGAAATGATGAAATAAGAAACAACCTAAAAGTTAGCAGCCTGTTAGAAACTGTTGATCAATACAATCAGAAATGGTGGGAACACGTACAACATATGAACCAAGAGATATTTCCGAAAATAGCTGTTGAATATCTACCTATTGGAAAAATCTGATGTGTTGCACTCACATGACTTTCTCTACTCTTGTACTAACCATTCTTACAAACTCTTATTCCTATATCTTCTTCGTGTTAGTTAAAATAAACATTTGTACAAATTATCTTATTGCTTATTTCCTTGTAGGTGCAAGGGGAATATTGGAATACATTAGGCTTTGTGCGATAGTCAAATCTTTTAAAGCTTTGAGATTCCGTTCTCTTTGTACACGTAACATATGAAAAAAATGAACAACGATGACCCATTTCACGAAAGTTCCAAGTTTTCCGAAACTCACACACATAACAAGGTATATCTCCGAAATGGTTCACCCTACAAGAAAATTTATTGAGACATAAATTGTGTATTTTAGCAAGATCTACATTTTTTGTATAGTATAATTTGGTCTATCTCTAACGGTTTACCAGTTATGCAAAAGTCGTCCAGAGTAAATACGACTACAGGGGCTATAGCCAGAAAATTCAAGATATACATTTCATTTGTCATAAAAATATCTCAAAAATATGACATTTTAATCAAAATCGTTAGAGCCATTTTCAAGAAAATCAAAATTTTCGAAAAATTTTCCATGTAAAGGGTAGTTTAGGGTGGGGCTATTTTCTTCAAAATCTTCGTGTCACATCCTTGAACGACATTAAACTTAAATACCAACTTTGGTTTTTAACCGACTTTTCATTTTTGAGCTATGGTGTCCACAGACTGACAGACTGACAGACACACAGACACACACACACACACACACACACACACACACACACACACACACACGGACCTTTTTCTAAAAATGCTTTTTTTTTTGGATTCAGGGGGCCTCAAAACATGTATTTCCGGTGAAATCTCGACTTCGAATTTTTGGGTGGAATACAATACTTCCCCTACTTACCAGTAGAGAAAGTAAAAAGAAGTATTTGACGACCAGCAAAAAGATGGATTCAACAAATAAAGGAGCCGCAACAGGCTTAAAGCCTATAGCTTGAAGAAGAAGAAGACAAATTTATCTGCCCTTTCACTCTTAACATTTCTTGAATTCTATTTTAATTAACTGATTGATACGGTATGCTGTAACCGATTCGTATGAGCAGGTTGTTAAGAGAGGAAATGGAAAAAAAGTCTGAGATCTCAAGTTAAGGAAAAAAAGTGTATTGTAAATGTTAGACATATTATACTATGTTTAATAAAGGCACAAAAGATGGGTGATATTTTTAGGAAGTGAACCCAAGTGGACACATAGGCCGCTAATCTCTCAAGCATTCTGCGTAGCCCTACAACAGGGTTGCTTCTGGTACATATCTCACCCTGCTGTTCTACAAATATGAGTACCTTTTTACTTTCTCTACTGGTAAGTAGGGGAAGTATTGTATTCCACCCAAAAATTCGATGTCGAGATTTCACCGGAAGTATATGTTTTGAGACCCCCTGAATCCAAAAAAAATCATTTTTAGAAAAAGTTCCGTGTGTGTGTCTGTGTCAGTCTGTGGACAGCATAACTGAAAAACGAAAAATCGGTTAAAAACCAAAGTTGCTATTTAAGTTTATTGTCATTCAAGGATGTGACACGAAGATTTTGAAGAAAATAGCCCCACCCTAAACTACCCTTTACATGGAAAATTTTTAGAAAATTTTGATTTTCTTGAAAATGGCTCTAACGATTTTTATTAAAATGTCATATGTTTGAGATATTTTGATTACAAATGAAATGTATATCTTGAATTTTCTGGCTATAGCCCGTGTAGTCGTATTTACTCTGGACGAATTTTGCATAACTGGTAAACCGTTAGAGATAGACCAAATCATACTACACAAAAAATGTAGATCTTGCTAAAATACACAATTTATGTCTCAATAAATTTTCTTGTAGGGTGAACCATTTCGGAGATATTCCTTGTTATGTGTGTGAGTTGCGGAAAATTTAGAACTTTAGCGAAATGCAACAACGTTGTTCTTTTTTTTTATATGTTAATCGTACAAAGAGAACGGAATCTCAAAGGTCAAAAAGATTTGACTTTCGCACAAAGCCTGCTGTATTCTAATATTCCCCTTGCACCTACAAGGAAATAAGCAATAAGTTAATTTGTACGAATGTTTATCTTAACTAACATGGAGATATAGGAATAAAAGTTTGTTAGAATGGTTAGTACAAGAGTAGAAAAAGTCATGTGAGTGCAACACATCAGATGTTTCTTTCTCTACTTCGCATCGTAAGTAAGAGAACATTGCATTCCACTCAAAAATGTATATCGAAATGTCACTGAAAATACATGTTTTGAGGCTCCTGATGTTAAAAAAAAATTATTAAGAAGGTGCGTGCATGTGTGTATTGTCAAAATTGGATAAATGCCAAAATTAAGTTCAATATCTTAAGTTACGAATCCGAAAAATGTGTGTGAACAACGTATCTTGGAAATGAAATATTGCATAATGGTATTTAAGTTCAGTATTTTCCACGCAGACAAGATTTTCAAGAAAACCCTCTCCCCATTTATGTGCTCTATTCCACTCATACGTGACTTGCTTGAAATCAATCATATGCATAACAATTTCAACCAATGACAGCCTTCATTCGCAAAACATTTGTCAAATTCTATTATCATTTCTCAATTTTAATTATCACCTTCTTTGCTTTTCATATGTTATAATCAGCTTAGAGAATCTACGAGTACTTGCACTGTCGTACAGATGCGCAACAGCTTGCGTAATTTGACGCAACAGAGCAATGCCTGACTCTTACTTCAATGAAGCATCTAATGCTGAAATAATTCGAAGGGGGAAATCTCAGAACACAGAATACAACAGGAAATGTCTTTGGAAACAGTTTCACAAATTTTGTATTGTATTTTGTATTGAACAGCATTTAAATAATATTTCATAGGTTATACCATTCTTTAATTTCATTTAATAAGTGCAACTTGTGATGGTCACTTTGTGACTAGAGAATTTGACAATCACTCGTGGCATAACTTATGAAAATGTTTCATTTCTTGATTTTCTCAAAAATAAGTAACGATTGTTTAAGAGATCTCCATGATTAATAAAATATATTTCTTGTGTTTTCTGCAAATAACCTGTAAAGTCCTCGTCATCCTGAATGAACTTTTGTATAATTTAATAACCGGTAAACAAATACCTGCTACGGGGGGTGAGGGGGGGGGGGTGGGGACGTAGTGGACCTGTAAGTGTTATGATTACAACACATCAGGCTTCCTTTATTGAAGGAAATATTTAAATGAAGGGAATTTAAGGCACACAAGTAAGTGCGCATTGTTGCACAACCGGAAAGCAAATTCTAGAAAGAACAATGGGACGAGCCAAATGAAATATGGGAGTCCGTTAGCAGTCAGGTAGGGTAGTTATCAGTGAGTGATAAGAGGACGGACAGGTCATGCGGGTGGCTGAACTCCTCACGGTATAACACCTGGCAAGTCTTCTGCATGGGAAAATTGTCCACGACATATACATAACTGGAACCTTATCACCGTGGAGTTACGTCAAACCTACCGCGACTTTTCCAGTCTGCAGTAGAAAGTACCTTCTGATCGTCTTTTGGTCGTCACACGATCGCTTTGTCCTAATGTAACGTCAGGTTTGGAAATGAGCTTTATCTCGAAAGTAAACTAACTAAATACAGTAAGAAAAAAGATACAGAAAAGCAAACCTCGTCACGATGTACAATTCACACCAGACACATTTTGTGTAGCATTATCCGTTTCTGTAGTATCCATCACTCAAGCTATAGTATGCCCCATGCCTTAACGGCCTTCTCGTCCCACTGCCTTTTAGATAATCTCAATGCACAACAGTACTTAACCGACTTGACAACCACAGATTATTTCGCCAAGAGTATGACAGGATCCTCATGTTATTAGCGTGAAGAAGATTGAGGGGCAGGTTTATACAGGGTTACCACACGTCCCAGACTTGCCCTACATTTTAACCATTTGTCCGGTGTCTGGGGAGAATTTCTGAAAAGTCTCTAATGTCCTACATTTTCAGAAACAAGTAGTTATCGTTACAAAATGAACTGCAAAATCGTTACAAAATGAACTGCAAACTGGGAAAATAGAAATGTATAATTGATTCTTAGCCGAAACTGTAAGTCGCTGTGGCAACATGGCTACACCGGCTAAAGTCAAAGTGCATACTCGTGCATTGGCAACATTGAACGAAAGATTGGCAACGTAGCATTTGCACTCCGAGGTAAAAGGTTGGAGTTCTGTAGAGGCAAATAGATGTTTTACTCTCGCTCATCCATTTGAGTTTGTCGAAGAATTAAACAATCTGTCTTCTAAGAACCAAAACTTCACAAAATTCTGCCGGTATTTCAGATATTAAAGGTTTCTTTGCTCAGCCTATAGTCAGCACACCGTGTTAGGCAACACTTGCATTTCACATTGTTGATCACCATGCATCATGGAAAATCCATGGAAACAATATCATCATATGTTCGAGATACTTCACTAAGGTTAGGAATACAAAAAAAAAGTGTGTATCGTTTGGAGTTGACAATACAAACACAAATTTTGGTGGTGTAAGTCGATCAGAGGGTAAAAATGTATTCACCAAACTAGTCATATCAACTGGAAAGATTAATCCTTCAGAGAAGCACGACTGGCTGTTGATCACTTTTATATCGTATGTTTCAGGATTTTAAAGAAATATAAATGTGCCTGTGGGTACATATAAATAGCATTTACATTATAATTTTACATTATTTGTACATGGAGTGATTATGTCCTATAATTTTGTGAGATGTCCTACATTTTTTACCATTGTGTTCTACATTTACATAAAAAATTGGTAACCATTGGTTTACAACTTCTTGGAATGTGGAATATGGATAAGGGATGGGCACTGCTATATGTTGGCATGTCATTTCATGAAATATTTTTGAAATATGACATCCATCTCAATGAGCTCATTAGTATTACAAGTCAAGTTTTGCTACTAACGACTGTGTTTTGATTTTGTGTATATAACTAACACAGTACAAAACTAATTCTAAGTAACCGAGCGGGAGGGCTAGGCGATAGCTCTATGGCCCACATTCGGTAGGTCTTAGGTTCGACTCCCGTAGCTAACCTTAGTCACCCATTGTTTTTTCGGGGGTTTCCCTGAGTCGCTAGGCGAATGTTGGTAAGGATAATTACATCCCTCCGAATCTCCTAACCTTCCATTAGACCTCACTTCTCACCACTTCACCTTTCATCCTAGTTGACTCTTACGGCGTTTCAGCGTGCATGGCTGGGAATTTCCTCTTTGTAAGCTCCGAGCCCCCCCCCCCCCTAGGAAATGCGTAAGCACCTGGGGGAGGAGGCGGTTGTACATGCAGCCACCGGGGAATTTAAATCTGTAGTTGTCCCTCTACTGGCACCTCTCCTCAGGTCGATCACCCTAGTGTCCTCTCACCTCATCCCTGCCTCCCGGTGGCATCCCCTCAGGAGCATAGGCACAAAAGATGCCCCACAGGTCGAGGTGGTAAGTCCCCCCTCCGAACCTTGCCATACAGTTCTTTATTTTGTCTCTACTTTTCTCTACTACGTCCTTAGTGTAAGTCTATAGAAACTATTGCATTCTATCCAAAAAGGTGATATTAAAATTTCACTAAAATATAGGGTTGTCCAAAATGACATTACCACTCGTATGGTTCTATGTACATCATTTTACATCACAAAGCCACGTTTCATGCCAGCAGCAACGTTAGTAAGCACAGTTGTATCACGTGGAGTACAGACAACCTCATGAACGTTGAGAACACAGTGATCCTCTGCGAAAGTTAACGCATGGTATAGCATTTCTAAGTTTAGAGTTCTTGGTCCATATTTTCAATGATCAGACTGTAATGGGAGCTTTTTGCCTAGATATGGTGCACAAATTTGCAGTTGGTAATCTTCCCCTCCGTATCTTAACTTCAGGTCACTTCCAACAAGATGGTACACCACCGCATTACCTGCATAACCTGGATAAACGTTTGGTGCATACTGAATTGGAAGAAGTGCAGCTTTGGTTTGGCCGCCACGATCACCAGATTTACTCCAGGTGATTATTTCTGCCTAGATGAATGGTGAAAGAACGCCTGTGTGCTGCAACACCTACTAATATTAATGACCTTCAAGAACGCGCAACATTTGTCCGTTCTATATCTATGGAAATCCGTGAACGAGCTATGTCCTATATCAGGCATATCAAACATCACTCCGGGGGTGTGAAGAGAGGGGTCTACCCCTCCTTAGCTGCAGTAGCACGCGCTAGTAGAACCGGTTTTCGCTTTGTTTTTCCCGTTTTCCGATTTGATCATCACGGAGGGAGGGAAAATAGGGGAAAATTTTTCACGCCTGGTGAGTGCTGTTTGACACCCCTGTCCTATATAGTGGAATGACTTTACACATGCGTTGAGAGTCAAAGAGTGCACTAGCTTTACGCGGTCTTGTGTACATAATATAAGCTTTTTGAATATAAGTCAATCCCATCTAAGCAGTAACATATTTTTGGACAACCTGTACATGTTTTGAGTGGACACCATAACTCAGAAACAAAAGATTCAATAAACACTAACCAAAATTGGTATTTACTTTAAGTATGTTCAAAAGTTGCGACACGAACATTTTCAAGGAAAATCTCCCCATTACAAAACTTCCTTTTACATGGAACATTTTTCAATTTTTTTCCCCTTATTTTCTGAAAATAGCTCCATGTTAATTATGAAAATGCGCTATGTTTAAAATACTTGCGTGACAGATAAAACGTGTTATATCTATTATGAATTTCCTGGGAATAGTCTCTGAGGTGCTCTTCATTCTGAATGGCCTTTGTATAACTGGTAAACTCTAAGACACACAAAGAACTGTATATCCCATTAAAACAAGCAATTTTTGGAATAAACATTCTTGTGGCATTAACCATTTTGAGATTTTATTTATTACTAACTGAAATACCCGCCGTTGCCCGTGGTTTGACGATTTATCCCTAAAACGTTGGGACTTAGGTCTATGTTTCTTTGTAGACATTTAAAAAATATTACTTATCACACTTAAATTCAATTAAAATTCTTAGGATACTAAAATGAATAAAAAATAAACTTAATAAGTATCCACATAAAAACACTAAGACACTTTGCAAAAGCACTGTTCAACAACCACAAATATCTCAGGAAGAAAAGCGAGTAGACAAAAAGTGTGAATGTAATACGTTGCATTTCTGTTTCTATAATATATAAAAATGTAAGAATTGTTTGTAGAAGAGTGAGAAGAGAAATGCACGTGAACGTGTTACGTAAGAGGAAAGTGAATTAAGAAAGCCGTGTGAATGTAATATGTTGCATTTGTATTTGAATCAAATAGAAAATTTTATGAATTGTATGTTGAAGAGGGAGTAGAAAAAAACTAGTGAATGTGTTACATAAAGGAGTAGAGAAAGCCATGTGAATGTAATACGATGCATTTTTATTTTAAACATATAGAAAATCATATATATTATTTATAGAAGTGGGAATAAAGAAAGAAATGTGGTTGTGTTTCGTAAAAGAAATGTGAGTTGAGAAGACCGTATGAGTGCAGTACTTTCTTTGCATTTCTATTTCAATCATAGAAAATTGTATAAATTATATGTTGAAGGGCAAGTAGAGGACATGTGAACGTATTACTAAAAAGCGAGTAGAGAAAGCTCTGTGAACATAGTAAAATGGATAGCATAGCAAGCTTCTCTATACCTACATGAGGAACTTCACAAATTCCCAAATTTCAGTTGAACTTACAAGGAAATAAACAAGAATTTCCGGAACTCTTTATTGGCATTAACTTGAAGTATGTAGAAGAATGAACTTCTAAAGGAATCTTTTTCGAATACTTCACCCCGGGGTTCAAAGCTGTTTCCGTTTTCAGTAAACCAGAAGCAGGCCCAGTCCTTAAAGGGCATATTAATAACTACAGACATAATGTTGGGTTGCAGTGTCTCCAGAAGTTGTTCAGAGATAAAGAGGACCCTTACAAAGATGAATGAAACGACACCAGGAAAGGCAGCCAACCCTTGACATTTTAATGACGTGTTTATAAGGACCCTGCGCCTCGACAGTTTTTGCTGATGATAGTGATGACAGGTTATTTACCAGTTAGCAACCCCCTTCACAACGACCATTTCAGCGCTTGTCATCGACACTGTTATGGAATTAAACAGCCAGATAATTTCGAGCGCCAAGCTTGGACGCCAAAGGCAGTCGTCATACCGCAATTTTTGTTTCGTCGCTTCCTCTATAGTCCTTTACTTTTTCTGCTGCATAGTCAGTAAGCAGAGCAAGTATTGTACTACGCCCAAAAATTCGACACCGAGATTTCACCGGAAATACACGTTTCGAGGTCTTCTGAACAAAAACTAGTATTTTTTAGGCGTGTGAACAGCATAACTCAAAAACGAAAAGTTCTCCATATTCCAACTATGCGATGTGAAGACTTTCAAGAAAATCCTCCCTTACCAAACTACACTTTACAAAAATGTAGATCTCGTTAAAGCGCAAATTTGTCAAACGCTTTTTTTTTTTTTTTTTTTTTTTTTTTTTTTTTTTTTTTTTTTTTGCGTTAACTTTTTCCGAACTATTCCATATTATTGGTTTCAATTTTCCAATACTTGTACTTTTATTCAACTGGGATGTTTTTTTCTGCGGTGGAAAGAGAGTAGAATTTCAAAGTCATCATATAGCGACCTGCTTTTAAAAGCTCTGATTATCACTTAAAGCTTACTACATTCCGTAAGTTCCTTACAAGGCTGTATGCAATAAAACATTTTTTGCTAATATTTATTTAATTTCACATACAGTAAATAGAATAAGTGTTTTAGCAACAGACCAGTAATCTCCAAAACCGCTTGACCGATCACCGTGAAAATTGACTCATCTAACTTTTTTTTTTTTTTTTTTTTTTCTCACGGATAACGTTTTTATGCTATCCATTTTACTGTGCAACGTATTACATTCACACAGTTTTCTCTACTTACTTCACTTTTCATATATACTTCTCTACTCACCCTTCAACTTACAAGTCATACAATTGTCTATAATTGAAACAGAAATGCAACGTATTGCATTCACACGGTTTTCTCTACTCGCTATTCTTTTACTGACATATTGACATGTTTTTCTACTTACTCTTCTACAAACAGTTCATAGAATTTTATATCATTAAAATACAAATACAATGCATTACATTCACACGGTTTTCTCTGCTGACTTTTTTTACGGAACACATCCACGTGTTATTCTCTACTTCCTCTTCTACAATAAATTCATACAATTTTTTATATGATTGTAACTGAAACGCAACCTTTTGCATTCATACGGTTTTCTCTAGTCTTTTTCCTTTCCGTAGTATTTGTGGTTGCTCAGTGCTTTTACATAATGGTTTTCCCCGTACTTTTATTTATTTTTTGTTCTTTATGGTATCCTAAGAGTATTAATTAACTTATCCAGAGAACATGAATCTCGGGTAACCTCTAGGAACTCCGGGTCCATTTAAGTATAATTTCAACAATTTTATTTGTTCACCCTCCCATATGACCTGCTAGATTAAAGAACGTTTAGCAACTAAAACAATGTTTTATTTCACATTTCGTTGTATATACAAGAGGAACTGATAGTGAAATGTTTAAAAAATACGGTTCGCTGTATCTGGTTTTCAAATTCCATTCTTTGGATGTCAACACCCGAAACAAAAGAATAACGAATTAGCCCTTTAAAAAATAAAAGCACTTGAAAATTAAAACCATGAACAGCGAATATCTAGGGAGTTATTAGTGAAAAAAAAAAATTGTTTCTCATAAATTGTGTGTTTTAAGAATATCTACATTTTTGGTTCAGTAAGTTTTTTGTTTCTTGCGATCTACCAGTTATACGAAGTTGTAATGGATGGCATAGGTGACCCATATACGTATAGAGTAATTATAGACAAATGAATGGCAACTGAAAATGCTTCATTACTCATGATGTAGTGGAAAGGGTCTAACCAACCCCATCGATGGTATTGAGAAGCCACGTGCAATAAATAATCTACACTTCTCTGATTGTCATCTTCCTGTAATTCCTGATGTCTGCACACGGTATGGTTTAAAATTAAACTTTTTAATATCTGCTTCTGTTTATACCGATGTGCCTGTTTCACCAATTTATGTGTAGACTTCTTTGGGCTTTGAGTCATTTTTGGCGAATCTCCTCAGTTTCTTCCGGTGTGTGAACTGAAGGAATTCTTTCTAGATTTACATTCTGCACATATTCCGCAAGTCACCATTTTTAACTCATTTCTGTATTGCAGTCATTTAACCGGAAACTTATCACCGAAAATGTCCCAGGTTTTCTTTATTCAGCCTCTTTTACACATGCTTCCTATATTTGAATTCTCTCTTATATCGAGAAAGCATTTTCCAACATGGGAACAGCAACGTGATATATAAACTGATGAAATAAACTGAAATGCTGACAGAAGAACTCCAACTATTATCAATTAGTCACAAGAATGCTAACTATCGGTAATTCATATTGCATAAAATTGCCCATTGTTGTACTGTAGCTCGATTGAATTTTAGTGACCAGTATTAATATACAACAGAAATATTGCATTCGAATTCGATGGCGAGGGACCAGTTTTAATGAATTTTTATGCCTGGTACAAATTTAATGGCGGGTGGCAGGAGGAGCTGGTCAATACAAAATCCAATCAGAGTCTTGAGAAACCTTGCGATATTATATAGTTAAACATGCTGTGAAATCACAATGTAAAGCCGGTGATATAAATATAATTTGCACCCACAAAATTTATTTGCACAACAGGAAATGGAATAGTGGTGGTCAAATATTAGCCGCCATTAAATTTTCTGACTGGCATAGATAATTCATTTAGAAAAAAAGACGCTCTCGGGCTGTCCGAAAAAAAAGCACATTTTATCAGTCAGACAAACATCACAAACATGCATTTCAGGTAGAATTTTATTTAGGGATAGACTGAACTTTAATATTTTTTCATATGCAATTATTTGTAGCAAACTTTTTTAATTTAAGATTAAAAAACCCTTTATTTATGAGTTCTACAACTGAAACATCAATGAAAAGCTACACATGTGATGTCTGTTAAAATCGAAATTGTTTGCGATATTTTTAAGAAAATAAAAAATGACCGACCTTTCGATGTAAAAGTGGGGGGAGGGGGGGGGATATTCCGGAGGTTCTGGTGGGGATATTTTCTCGTGTTGCGTCTTCGATGGATGCTTAATTTAATATTGCCTATTTTGGCACTTATCTAAAATTTTGTTTTTAGTTTTGTTGTTTACTGACACAGAGATGCACACGGAAGTTTTTTAAAAAACTTTTTTGCTTAATTCAGGCGACCTCAAAAGCGTATTTCCATGAAACTATACATTTTGAATGGAGTGCTCCATCTGGTTACAGTATAAATGTGAAGAGTGGATAACGCTGAAAATTCATGACGACTAATCCATTCATACATGATTGAAATCAACCAGTCATGTGCATAACAATTTCAAATTTCAGCCAATGACAGTCTTCATTCGCGAAAAATTACCAAATTTCATTATCACCTCTGAATTGTAATTATCACCTTCTCTGCCTAATCTTATGATTAGGTTAGAGAATCTAGCTGCACAGTGCTACAGATGCGCAACAGCTTAGGTAATTTCACGCAACAGAGCCGCTAGGTTTAACTGAAGCTGCCTCTCTCTTTGGTGAAGCATCTAATGTTGAAATAGATTAAATAATTCAAATGGGAAAACCTCAGAACACAGAACACAACAGGAAATATCTTTATAATCATTTTGACAAATTTTGTATTGAAGGAAATTATAAATTAACAGCAAATACTGCAACTTCTGACATTGCCACCATCTTAAATGATTGGAACATGAGTATGGCAAAGTTGTAGGCCGTGCCAATGGATCTGATGAATGCATGTCTGCTTCATTTTTCTTTTAGGAGGTTAGTAATTACAATACAGCATTTGAATAACATTTCATTGACTATATCGTCCTTTAATTCTTGAAATAGTCTTAATAAATAGCATTACTTATGATAGTAATGCGTGTTACATCATTTTAAAAGCTTGTATGTATATTATTTTGTCTTTTTTGAGGCCCCGGCGGTGAATCTCGAGTAGAAAATAAAAAGGATCATAGTGGGCAAAGGAAATACCGCATGGGAAGCATAAATTTTTCAGATTGCAGACATACATCTTCTTATTCAACAGGAACATGTGCATCATAGCAAATTACGAGCTAGGAAGGCCATATATTGTACTCCCGCCTTAAGTGTTTGCAAGGATCTGGTCGACCGAGAGAAACGTTTCCCCGCTTGTCTGTTAGGGCAAAGTTCAGGGCAGAAGGTCCCATCTGTAAAAATCTTGCGTCAACCGAACCATGCCGTGACGTCAAACATCGTCTACAGAGCAAAACAAAAGGACGGCGTTCTCTAAAAACCCCTAAGTAAAGCCAAGGCTAATTTAATAAATTTGTCAGTTTTATTTGCATCACAAGATGCTGAATAGCATTTTACTTCAGATTTTTACTTCATAAATCTATGTCTCCGTCAATGTAAAGTTGTATATTGTGACATCGTCAAGTATTATACTTGACTACACGCATATAGGTAAAATAATATTGTATAAGCACTAAACTAGAAAAATCTGAATAATGGATGCAGTTAAAAAATGTAAAACACCAGAGTATAAAAACTGTAATATGTACCTATCATTTTTTCCCTGCGAATTAAAAATGAGAGTTTTTCCTCCCTTAATTGGCCTGGTAGAAATTTGAAATAGATGAATTCTTTTGGAGTTACTGGATACGTTTCGCGTCGTACAGAAATGAAAATAGAATATATGCATATATTTCTATCAAGTTTATGATAGAATAAATTAATGAAAATATATATTGAAATACCGAATTTTTATAAATAATATGTATAAGTTGTAACTGGTCACATAGACATCATAACCGGTCGGAAGGGCCCGGGGCGCTACCACGTCCCACCCTCCTGCTGTAGTGGGTAAATGTGGGGGACGCAGCGGCCGGGCGGTAGGCCATGGCACGATGAGGCTGTTGCGCTGGGGTTTAGTTTTAGTATGACTTATAAAACTTAGATATTAACATTTTACCCACAACTCAATAGTAAAGTGAAATATTTGACTACATATGAGAAAATTAGGATGCAATTAAGTCCATTTCTTAAATGGGACTTAAGATATGTTGTACGTATACCAAATTTCATATCAATCGAGTTAACCTTTTTTGCAGAAAACGATACAGTAAACACAATTTTAAAACGCTCCCCCCCCCCCCCCCCCCTGTCTTCGTTATAACGGATTGTATACGTAAAGGTTACTTGTCTAATTTCGAGAAGTGTGAAAAACAGTTGGTTATATACACCTGAAGATTTTGGTTAGGCGTTAGAGAAGAAACATTCTAGACCAGTTTTAACAGAAAATAAACTAGGTGAAATTGGTGTCAGTTTAAGAGTGATCGTCTCGAAAATAGTAAACAAACAAGCTCAACGAATTAAGGGCCCACTATGATCTGAAAATTGGAGCGTGGTGTGTGATAAGTGCTAGAATAATAATACCCATTTTGTTTAATGAAACATAGGTAAAGATTTTATTGCGCCTTTGCCGGCACCATTTCTGACTTTGTTTTCCGCGGAGTCCGAAAATTTGTAACCATGTGTTTTAATGACACACATTGGTAGCAGTTAAAACCATAATACATTATTTTTTATCTGCAGGTGAAAAAGTCGTAAAAATTACGTGATACGAAAAAGCAAAGGTAGAAGTACAATATTAAAGATAACATGGAGTAACGAAAAAAAAGAAAGATTTTAATAATAATAATAATAATAATAATAATAATAATAATAATAATAATAATAATAATAATAATAATAATAATAATAATAATAATAATAATAATAATAATAATAATAATAATAATAATAATAATAATAATAATAATAATAATAACACTGGACAATAAATTTCAACTTTTGTTTTTGCACTCGAACGAAAATAGGTACTTTCTACATACGTAGGTACATATTAACTTTGCTGAACGCAAATCTGAAATCCAAAATTCTCGATCACGTACCGTTTTATGGAGAAATCTGTTTCAATGTTTTTTTAAAAAATAAGGTATACAATAGACGCAATTAAAATATTGTAATCATTCCTGAGGTGAAATAATTTTATACAGCTCAACATTATAACGAAAAAGTTATGCAGAATCTATAAATTACGGTTAAAGTGAACTAACAATCCATATTTAGGTAACTCATGTAAAAACTTAAAAATATTATTAATTTCACTCACTTTTTAAAAAAAAACTTTCGAGAAGACTTCCGCTTGCAGCTGACATCAGGAATCTCCTTATGAGCTAGCAACAATAGTCAGTTAATATACTAGGTGACCAGTTTCCGCTGTATCGCTTCTTCGTGACACTTATATCCTGATGAAACCGTTCTCTCTGCTCACCACTCACAGACCCCAGGTTGGGAGAGAAGAAGTCCAAGTGCGAGTGCAGAAAATGCATTTTAAAAACATATTGCACCCTAAATTTTGATATGCCTTTAACATGTTCCCAATACTTTCCTTGTAGTTATCGGCTTTTGTATTTCCCAGGAAATGTTTGCACACTGTCTTAAATCCCACCCATGCTGCTTTCTCGTTTTCGGAAAGTAGTTCTTCAAAATGCCTGTCTTCCATAAATTTCCGTATTTGTGGGCCAATAAAAATATATTCTTTTAATTTTGCTTTGCTTGTTCTTGGAAACTTTTCTTTCAAATACCGAAAACCCCTACTCTCTCTGTTCAAAGTCTTTGCAAACTTTTTCATTAAACCTAACTTAATGTGAAGCGACGGTAGCAAAATGTCTTTGTTAACTAATGCTTCATACTTAACACTTTTCACCCGGTTATAATGTTATAATGTTTTCCTTTAGCCCGACTGTCCCACTCACATAGAAAACAACAAAACTTGGTGACACTACTCTGCATTCCCAGGAGTGACCCTATGACCTTTAAATATCCACAGATTTGCCATTTATACTTTGCTTAGTTTATAGCTTTCAAAAGTATCTTTGAATTCTCCTATGTTTCTTTCATCTGGACAGCGTGAGGTATAGGGACGGAAGGATAGGATTTATCTTTATGTAACAAAACTGCCTTTAAACTTCGACGAATCAATGAAAAGTCGCCATTCGGATGGCTTGTAATTATCACTCAGTTGTGACAAGACCTTTCAAAGGAGTCACATTTAAGCCCCTTGTCAAAATGCAATCTCGCCTGCAATAAAACTCTTACTAGCCTTGAATGATAACAGATGTTGAGAGGTTGAGCCGTGGGAGTGGCGTAGCGCAGCGGATTTCTGCAAATCACAAGGGCAATATCTAAAAAATCTGATGTGTTGCACTCACATGACTTTCTCTACTCTTGTACTAACCATTCTTACAAACTCTTATTCCTATATCTTCTTTCTTGTTAGTTGAGACAAACATTTGTACAAATTATCTTATTGCTTATTTCCTTGTAGGTGCAAAGGGAATGTTAGAATATAATAGGCTTTGTGCGATAGTCAAATGTTCGAGATTCTGTTGTCTTTGCACACTTGACACATAAAAAGAATGAACAGCGATGATCCATTTCACGAAAGTTCTAAGTTTTCCGAAACTCACACACATAACAAGGAATATCTCCGAAATGGTTCACCCTACAAGAAAATTTATTGAGACATAAATTGTGTATTTTAGCAAGATCTACATTTTTTGTATAGTATAATTTGGTCTATCTCTAACGGTTTACCAGTTATGCAAAAGTCGTCCAGAGTAAATACGACTACAGGGGCTATAGCCAGAAAATTCAAGATATACATTTCATTTGTCATAAAAATATCTCAAAAATATGACATTTTAATCAAAATCGTTAGAGCCATTTTCAAGAAAATCAAAATGTTCTAAAAATTTTCCATGTAAAGGGTAGTTTAGGGTGGGGCTATTTTCTTCAAAATCTTCGTGTCACATCCTTGAACGACATTAAACTTAAATACCAACTTTGGTTTTTAACCGACTTTCCGTTTTTTAGTTATGCTGTCCACAGACTGACAGACTGACACACAGACACACACACGGACCTTTTTCTAAAAATGCTTTTTTTTTGGATTCAGGGGGCCTCAAAACATGTATTTCCGGTGAAATCTCGACATCGAATTTTTGGGTGGAATACAATACTTCCCCTACTTACCAGTAGAGAAAGTAAAAACGTTAGCTGATATCACAAAACGGATTTCAGTTCTAAAATTCTTGCTTAAAAATCTATTAGAATCGCCTATTTTTGGTCAGGTGCAAATTTCAGTGTTGTACAGTGTAATAAACGGCACAGTCCAAAACTATTTATTACGTTACTCTACTCGCGAGGAAAAGAGGAAAAAGGGAAGGGTTCAGTTTGTGGTGTTTTAACATGTGCTCCTGACAGACTCCAACATAAGACAATAATTGCAAACAACAGAAATGATATATGCGGATATATCATATATATATATATATATATATATATATATATATATATATATATATATATATATATCTTGCAGTGGGTATGAAGGCCAGATCCTCTAGACTGAGCCATGATCTTAAAACCCAGTTCATGGTTACACATTCGCATTCGATCCCATGAGTTGGCACAATCAGATGTACTATTTAGTTTATAAAATAAACGGTTTTAAATTAAGAAAGGAAGCTTTCAACAGCAGAGGAAATATGTTTATTATACAGATCCTTAAAGAAAGGAAGGAATGTATAGGGTTGCTTGTGTCGCCTCCCTATCTCTTTTTACAAACATTTCTGAAAGACGACATATCTGTCATCGACAGAGCTCATAACTTTGCTTGCCTACTACGTTGTGCTTGGTAACCCAAGCTACGCCTTTGAAAATGATATGTTTGTTCCATCATTACTAACAGTTTCCTTCAGTTTAAAACACTTCATTATATCTGCACACATATACATTGCTATTAACTTCTCTTAAGTTTAAAGTCGCTCATTTTGGCTCTCTGTATCAACTGCTTGGGAGATGGTGATTTGATTTTAAACAGCAGAACTTCAATTTAAAGTTGAGCATTAATATTTTGTCATTTTATTTGACAACTAGCACAACACTTAAGGTCAGCATACAGCGTCCAGTTCTTAAACATTTACTATTAAGAATTGTTTACGTACCCACAAATAAACGATAGTGGGTAGAGAAGATTGTGTGAATATAACACATCATATGTTTAATTCTATAGTGACGTTTTTTTTACAATGAATTTGTCTTATGAGCGTTTTAAAGTCTAATGCAGACGCGGAGTTATGTTCAATTTTTGCACGCATATTCCGACATCTAATTGACCAAAGACTTCGTAAGGTTCGTTATCCCCAAAAATAGATATAGGTATTTGGAAACCGAAAACGTGAAATTTATTGCAGAAGCAAAACTCAGCAAGACGGTTTTGGCAGGCTTTTTTCCTTCCCTATCACCATTGACTGTTTAAATCAGTTATTCCCAGTATGTGATTTCTTATGCTACATATTTCTTACCCGTCGCTGTATATAACTAACAAGAAAATAACAATATCAGAATGCAATCAGCTAAATAATAATAATAATAATAATAATAATAATAATAATAATAATAATAATAATAATAATAATAATAATAATAATAATAATAATAATAATAATAATAATAATAATAATAATAATAATAATAATAATAATAATAATAATAATAATAATAATAATAATAATAATAATAATAATAATAATAATAATAATAATAATAATAATAATAATAATAATAATAATAATAATTTTCCCTAGGGTGTCTTCCCCTTATTCAGAGGTTACCCTCATAACCCGGCGGCTGCGTCCTCCAGCCGCAGTCAAGGCCACGGAGGAGTGCAGGTTGGGGTGGCGGGGGTCAGCACGCCGACTCCCCCGACCGTAAGGCGACTACTTTGACCTTTTAGGGACGCTACCTTTCTATCAGGATAGCTCCTCAATTGGCCCCCCAGGGACCTAACGAGGCTGAGTGCACCCCGTACCAGACCTCCCAGCGGGGATAATAATAATAATAATAATAATAATAATAATAATAATAATAATAATAATAATGATGATGATGATGATGATGATGATGATGATGATGATGATGATGATGATGATGATGATGATGATGATGATGATGAGGAGGAGGAGGAGGAGCAGAAGAAGAAGAAGAAGAAGATGAAGAAAAAGAAGATGAAATGTACAGGTAGTTAATTATTATTACTTCTTCTTTGGAAAATTAAGCCGTTAAACCCGTCCATATCAGACCAGGGCCTGCCAACCGGACTGCCGGCCTCACGCCCACATACGCAATGTATTGGGCAATGGTTTCTTTCTGTATACCTAATTTAGGATACAGGAAGGGGGCAGGGATAGGTGTTGGGGTGGGTGATCATCTAACCGATACGGGGAGGAGATGTGGTCCGCATCTCACACCCCCAGTTGACTTTCATGACCAGAGCCGCTTACCTATCGCAAGCTCCTCAATATCCTCACGATGCTGAGTGGGCACCGATTCAAAACCCGGGAGTTAAAATCCGCACCCCCAGGGGTGGGATCGAACCCGGGCCACATTCCGTCGTAGTGAACCAAGGCATGATGCCTTAGCCCACTACGCCACGGCGCAGGACAATAAAATGTGTGTGTCACATCAGTAGTTTTCTCTACGAGTAGGCAATGCCCCTATTAATAATACATGTACCTATGCATCGGCGATCTGTAGATGTGTTCGCATCCGTAATACGGTTTGGTGCAAGGTAAAGTCACTGACCTAGGAACTTTTGATCACGTAAGAATTAATCTTCCTTACACTCACTCGCAGTGTGTGAACTTTATTTATTAAGACAACTCTTATCAGCCAATCCACTTGTTGAAGCTGAATTAGTCACTCCCTCTGCTTGCAAATCATTATCTCTGGAGATAAAGCAGCGCTATTCTGTATGTTGAGAATGAGATAATAGAATACACAGAATATATAGCAGTAGATAAGTCTCCATTCGTTTTAATTTCTTTCTTTTTTTCTGCTGCTAGTTCTTCGTCGCCTACAAAATTGCTACAAATCATGCTTCATTTATTTTGCATTATCTGCCGTCTGCTTCGAAGATAGCGCTAACTTAAGATTCGCGTTGACTGGTGATAAAGGCGAAAAATAACAGAGCCTGCCTTCCTGTGGTGTAAATAAACTTATGAACAAAATGTTGTTTCACTTGTTTTCTTCTTTATTTATACACCGTCGTTCGCATTTCGACCAACGAACGATGTAGAATTTTAACCAATCACAGATGTACTTCTCGATTATTTTGTAGGTAATTCTTTTGTTTTATTATTATCGCAGCTTCTTTTGCTTGTTTCGTCAGCGTGCTTAACAGTTTTCTGTAGCTCTCCTAGATTATATAAAGAGCACTGGTGGGGGAAACAAATCTTAGCGCTGAAAAAGTTGTTTTATTGTGTATAGTCTTCCTGAATAATAAATGAATTTTTCCATCACCCATCATTTTTTGGGTTACTCATCTAACGCACAGCCCAATTACTAGGCCTAGAAGTTTCCAGCTGTATAAGTAAATTCCTTCAGCGAAGCACACAAAAGGGTGTTGAAACTTGAGGATTTTTCGAAAATGGACAGAGTCAGAACAATTAAATTGAGCACGGAGGATCTTCATCACAATCAAAGGAAAATGTAGAAGGCATGTTATTCATAGATAAAACCATACCTTGTAACATTTCTCTTATACTGGACGAGTGGTGTCTCTTGTATTTGTGTCCAGTAGAAATCAGCCAAGAAACGTTCGTTAAGTAAAAATACGAATCAGTTACATGATGAGGTGTGTTTAAAAATACCAGCAATAAGCTTCTTGACATAAATAAATAATAATTACCATCTAAAGGTTACTTAAACCCGGGACATAAAGTACTTACAATTGTAAGTTGCCCATGAAAAAGTACGAATCAGCTGGGGAATTTAATGCCGTACTGGTAAGTTGGCCATGGTAGCTTAGTGGTTAAAGCAGCCGCTCGATAAGCGGAAGATCCGTGGTTCAAATCCCGGCTATGACGTTGAATTTGTCAGTTTCTGATTCAACCTCTTAAACATTGCCCACACACGGCTTGTGTGTTTAAAAGCACCAGCAGTAAGCTTGTTGGCAGAAATAAATAATATTGTCCTATTCTTTTCTGGTTGTGCAAGATATAAAATACCAGGAAATTAATCTAAACAAATTTTTTAATCCGTAACTCGGGATGTTTGAAATGCTAAAATGGATACTTTGCGATATTGATGTCCCTAGGTCTTGAAAATTGTGGGTGGTGGGCAGATTTGGATTGAGCGTAGGTATGTATACAATAATCACCTACTGATAATAGATGATCAGGGCCAAAAATGTTGCTCAGCGGAATTAGTTTCTTTTTGCTGTCTAGTGTAACTGTAAGCGACACAATCTCAAATCCATTTAGTCTTAGAATATCTACACTTACATATAAATATTAATCGCTTTCATACGTGTAGAATTATTATGCATGGAATTACATAAAGTATAATAACAATATACACAGTCTAAGATGAAAGTTGATGTGAACATTAAAATACATAGTTTGGGAAACAGGGGTTTACAATGAGTTGAAGTTACATCACAAATTCTTATTAATGATTTGAAGCTTTCTCGGCGTTGGTTATTCCCAGGTCAAATTTGGGTAACTGCCCAAGGTTTCAGCGACTAACTCTTCCGCCATCCTCAGGGGAACTGAAACTAGACCATCGTCGCAATGACAGGCTGAGAGCAGCTCGAGGTGTGTCATACGTGTGCCTGCCCTTTTAGGGCCAACCACTTTCATGACGGGATGTGGGGTTTTGCAGGGTGGCGAGTGAAAAATGAGGTTTGGGTTCCAGAGAGGTAGCAATTTACGCTACTCAACGGCTGCAAGTCAGGGTGCATCTGTCGTTGGGTACTGCAATTATGGGTGGGTTTAATTTTGAATTTAGAAACTACTCATGTCGCAATATTTACTTAGCCAGCGGCGGTAAGATCGGTCGAGGTCTAGCCAAAGGATACACAGGTGTGGAACCAATCAGGTGAATGCTGATGCTTCTTTGAGTTGTGGTGGAGAGACATGCTGAATGACTGACATCCATGCTGTGCATGTTTGAAGGCCTTCATCCCTGTTAAAGTTGTTTCTATTAGCTTTAATATATAGAGCTTCTTTAATTTATACGACTTTTTTGTAGAGGCAAAGTTGATTTTGTGATCTGTATTATATGTGTGCTCAGCCACTACTGATTTTTCTGGGTAACTAGTCTAATACAACATTGATATTCTTTGATGCGATCTTCTTTAGTTCGGCCTGTCTGTCATATAAACTTTGCCGTAACTGCATCGGATTTCATAAATGCCTTGTGCACATAGAGCAAAATGATTTTTAGCAGAACCGAAAAACTGTTTTATCTGGGTCGGAGGCTTGAACACGGTTTTATTTCATACTTTGTGAGTAGTCTCCCAATTTTTCCCGACAAGACGCCACAATAAGGAATGACGGCTTATTCTCATGCTCTTTCTTTGTTTTGGGATCCCGTTTGTGGGCATTTTGTTAAAAGTTCTGTTTATTTCCTGGTTAATGGCAAGCCTATGATGTTGTGTTGAGTCACCCGCCATTAAATTTTGAGTCAGTTTTAAAAAACAAGATGCTGCGTTATCTAATGAGCATATTCATCATCTTCATTAAGATGGGCCAAATTGACCTGTTCCGGCTCAGAAGTCATCCTCCCATCGGCGTCGAAGTCTTCCAACATCTCTTGTTTCCATGGGCGTATATTGCATTGCCTGTTTTCACGATTTGTTATTGTAGATTCTGAGAATATGGTCAGGCCAGTTTCCAATTTTGTTATTTAAGTTATATATAATTATATGTATTATACATATACAATTATACATTAAGTTATATAATTGTAATTGGTGATAGCTATAGTCTACAGAGTAGCTCTTGGCTTATGACACCTTTCCAGAACTCTTAAATTCCAGGTTCCAGTGCAGAGAGCATACATCTACATTAAAAAGGAGAGTTATTATAGAAAACTGTTTCTGGTAGATGAAACAAGGCTTACCCATACTACAAAGCAAGATTCACCAAGCCACTGAAGAAATACCAAGCGTAGTTTTACGCTGATTCATACTTCACAATGCAGCCAATCACCTTAGCCTGAAGCATATACATACATATATTACTGAATAGTTGGAAAGCCTCAACTAATAAACGTGTACCATAGGTGTAATGTAATGTGAACATGTTACAGCCTAAATTTCATCCGTTTTATTTCAATCATTCAGAAATTATGAACAAATCTGTTTATTTTTTGTTACTTCACTAAAGTTGCTGGCGGCAAAAAACGTAAAACTGATTTTAAGCCTAGATTCAAAAAGCATTTATTCTGAAAGCCCTAAGTTTCTCTGTCTCCTTCAGTTTAGGCTCTGCGTAAAAATTGTAACATTTGTGTTTAAAAATCAAAAATATATGCGTAGAGCATCTGACAACGGAAACTAGAGTAATTTTTATTTGCGATGTTTCTGTAAATATGTGTAGCAAATTTTATTAGTGTAATGCTCCGTAAGGAACATTTTACAGCAAGAAAAGTGCTAAGAACATCAATTGAAAGAAAACTGCCTTAAAGGATTTGAATTCATAGCTTACATTTAAATTCACGCGACGTTTAAAAATGTTGTATGGAGGCAAATTATTTATATCTCGCAATCAGGAATGTCTCGGTTATTTACAGAATTAAAATAAAAGTTGTTTTCTGACTTTCATAAAATTTTGCTCATGCATATCCTTAAGCCTTGTTTTCGTATTAAGTACTTTCTTACAATCTGCTGGTCATTGAACAACTGTAGCTTAAATGTTACCGCGACTGCACACATTTCAGGTAAAACCAGCATTTTTGCTTCTTAACATTGAGCAGTTGTGCCTTAGATCAGATTTAAGATTCTAATTGCACTTCAAGATTTTCGAAAACCCTCAACAATAAAACAAGCAAGGTGCACAATACGGAACCACGACTTACCGTTTTAAATCAACATTACTATCAAATTGATAAGTTGTGAAGGTCGGGTTATCAGACACTCAATGCACCTGAACAGACGGAGTCTGTCACATCCAATCAAATGCAAGCTGCTGTCATTCGACTCCAAACTCACACGCTCCACTCCGAATGAATGAAATGAATGAAAAATGTTTATTTGGGCATGTTTACAACATGCCCGGGCTGTTTAGGGAAATCCCTCTTCAGCCTAGTGTGGTATTTGTTTCGTTTTCGGGTTGGGATTTCCCTCGGCTTTGGTGCGTATTTGTGTTTATTGTGTTTTTGTTGACGTTGTGTAGTGTGGTGTGTTGTAATTTGTGTATTTTGTGTATCTCTGTCAGTTCCCGTGTTCCACATCCATGGCTCCGTTTATGTGCTTTTGCCCAAAGAAGATCTTAGGTTTTGTTGCTAGTTTTTATTTTATTTTGATGTTGCTGCATGGCTCATTGGTATTTTTTGTATGTATAGTGTATTTTTGTATGTTAGGGGTTTTTAGTGTGTGTTTGTTTTTATTGTGTATCTAAATGTTTTGAAAGTGTTGTAGATGGTCTCGTAATTTCTGTTCTTCTTGTTCTTGATATTTATCGTATACATGTATGAGTGTGATAAGGGAAGGGTTTTTGTCTGTTGGTGTTTCTTGTATGGTCTTCATCTTTTGTGCAGTGTTTATGAGTGTTCTTCTGTAGCTTCTTGTGTGTGCGTTGTGTATGTATTTTATGAATCGTTTTGCTATATGTGTGTCTATGGGTATTGTGTTTGTGTATTGATGTACGGTGTTGGATTTGAATGATGGTGAAAGTTTGTGAGCAGTCCGTAGGCACTTCCCTTATATGCTTTTATTTTGTTCATCATAGTTGTTGTGATAAGGGGCATTGTGGCTACGGCTGCATAAGTGAGTTGTGGTCGGACTAGTGTGATGTAGAGTTTGTGTAAGATTTGTGGTGTGAGTCCTCTTTTGTTGAGTCTGGCCAGAGTTAACTCACATTTTTATTCACATCACCCAATGTGATTCTTCTGCCACGTTACGTTATTCGCTATAGGTACAGTTGTCACTAGAATATTTTAAAATTAAGTAAGAACTGATTACTTACTATTATATATATACTAACGTTACCTAATTTGTCTCTCGTTCAAGTGTTTGTCTAAAGCACGGAAGAATAACCTCAAAAGTCTTAAGGAAGAATGATAACTCCTTCATAATAAGGAAGATCTCGTGATAAGCTCCATGCTGCACTCTTGGAAGACGCTGTTCTTAAACAGTTATTTATTAGATTTGTTTAGTCACTCTCTCACTCACGCATCTACAGACACAGTGAGGGAGAGGAAAGGGAGAAATCAGCCCCAAAACTTTATAGGGTTAAAAACTAGGCATTTTCGGTGCAATCTCGATGTCGAATTTCTGGGTGAAATAAAATACTTCTCTAACTACTATTGACAAACAACAATGGCGTTTTTGTTGCGGCGAAGTGAGGAGAAACGAGGAGAAAAACGGAGCGTTCAAAAGGCAAAACTAGAATAAATAAGCAGGAAAGGTGTTGCAGCTGACAGAGAAGAGGAAAAGAATTGGTTTTACAATGGATGAAAGAAGGGATTGGTCGTTGATATACTGGAAGGAATGGTAAATAAGGCAAATAATTCGGGAGAAACATGATACCAGATGATAAGCGATTTTAGGTTATGTAATTCACATGTAGAAATAAAGAGGAAAGCATAATAGGGGAAGTTCAGCTTAGTACTGGGCAGAAAAGCTGATTTTACCTATGTGTTTATTTATTTTAATATTTTAATTTGTGTAGCCTCCTTCAGTGGTAATATTGACGGCTTTGTGTTTAGAAACAACTGATGGTGTTGAACTGTAGGTTTCAACCCTTTTTTAAATAGATAGTTTAATTCGAAATAGACGTAAATTTAAACACAGTATATTTATAAATTTACAGAAGAAATAATGAATATCCTGTTTAAAAATTACGGAGTAAATACTTTTGTTTCCAACGCTATATGATTTACTATGACCTTCAGTGGAAACTCACCTCCCTCCCCCCTCCCCCCCCCCCAAGGCTGGGTATACGTATTTATTAGTTAAATGTTTATTAACTACCTATTTATGTTTGGACTTACTGTAGAGATTTGAAATCTACTGAACTGACGCAACTGGCGAAAGTTATGAACTAGTTTTTGACCAGTTCGTTGTTGTTTATTGGTCACTTCTTCACATTTTAATCACATCTCTACGCACCCTTTGTCGCTTAACAGATCACATTCTCACAATCGATTATTGAGAGGCTGTACGATTTTATTACATAAACAGTTTGAATCACCTAAAATCTTAAACCTCTAGAACAGGGCTGTCGAGCGTTACTTAGCAGGTCTGAACGCATTCCCCTACATCCCCTCCATTCGCAACCACGAAGGCGAAAAAGCGGGGAAAACGAAGCGAATACCGTTTCTAGCTAAATCATGCTACTGTAGTTACAGAGGAGGGGGAGACTGCTCTCTTCACACCTGCGGAGTAACGTTCGTCAGCCCTGCTCTAAAACTAGACAGTCTTTTAGTTTTCATTGGCCTGTCAGAAATGCAGTTAATGCACCATTAGCTTTAGATTTACTCAGTGTATCTGCGAGGGCCTTCGCGATGGTATGAGGGAACATAGCAACTCTGAATGTCGTTTAACCTCGAAGATGGTGGAGTATGAGGTAGAGTATGTACGGAGAGGATTCCATATTGAGGCAGCTGTTGAAACTATTGTATGTCGGACCCCGGGAAGAAGGGATGAAGTGAGAGCGCTATGCGGGCATGTTAGAACCCGGGTGAGTAGCGCGAGCTGGAGATTCTTCATCTTGACACCAGGGTTCGCCAAGCAGCCACAGGTCAGGCGACTACAACGCCCCCATCCGCCGAGAACAGAAGTTACAGTTCGCAAAGTCCCACATAGCATTTCAACGCTTACGACCCTGGAAGACCAGATTAAAATGAAGGCGAAATGAAAATGGAGGAACAGGAAATTTAGGGTATGTAATTATCCTTCCCAGCATTTGCCTGGTGACCTGGGAAAGCCCCGAAAAAACCCATGGATTAGGAAGGTCGGCCGCGGGAATCGAACCCACGATCTTCCGAATACGAGCATTACAAATTACCACGGAGCCATTTCGCTCGGTAACCTTGGGGATAGTATGAGCCAATCAGAGGTGAGGAAATGGACAGCAGTGGTAAAAATCTGCACCATGCACATCCTCAGCATTACAGCTACCAAAGAAACAGACCACTGAGCTACCGAGGTGCCCGTAATAGCATTTCTCTTTGAATACAAAGAAAACGAATGGCATATGAACATGTGACATGCTCATTTGTTTAGCTAATTCGTTTTTATTGTTCCATTTATACCCCGCCTTTAACTACAATGGTATTATAGGCGACCTTTCCTTTGGAACATATTGCCTATGGGCAAGGTTATTAACTCGTATACAGTTGGTTTTGCGTTTTTGGATTTTTGTATATTACATCACACGCACTCACTCACACTCACACACTCACTAACTCACACTCACACACACTCACTAACTCACTTACACACACTAACTCACTCATTAACTCACACTAACACATACTCACTAACTCACTCACACACAATTACTAACTCACACACTCACTAACTCACACTCACACGTACTCACTAACTCACTCACACACACTCACTAAGTCACTCACACACTAACTCACTCACCCACACACACACTCACTAACTCACTCACTCACACACATTCACCCACACTCACACACTCACACACTCACATACACTCACTTACACACTCACTAACTCACTTACACATGCACTCACGTACTCACACACACTCACTCACTCACACTCACTCACTAACTCACACACTCACACACACACTAACTCACTCACACACTCACCCACTAAATCACTCACACTCACACACACTAACTCACTCACACACACTCACTTACTCACACACACACTAACTCACTCACACACTCACCCACTAAGTCACTCACACTCACACTCACTAACTCACCCACACACACTCTCTCTAACTCACATTCACACACTCACTTACTCACCAACTCACTCACACACACACACTCACACACACTCACACTCACACACACTCACACTCACACACACTCACACTCACTCACACACACTCACACACACTCACACACACTCACTAAGTCACTCACACATACACGCACACACACATTCATACTCTCACTCATACTTCCAGACTCTACGGAGAACGGGATGTAATACTGGCTAGAAAAAAACTCTCGCTCCCTAGCCGAGAATCGAATCCGGGACCCCTCATACAGCAGGCTGGTGCTCTGTCGACTGAGCTGCAGGGCAGTCAATTCGGGTATTATTTATTAGTTTGCATATGAAAGTGTTTTATTTATGAATGCACTTTTAACTGCTGTGGTTCTGTGTCCTCCGGAGGACCCGGGTTCGATCCCCAGTACCAGCATGGGATTTTCTCCTCGTTGGGAGGTCTGATACGGGGTGCACTCAGTCTCGTTAGGTCTCTAAGGGGCCAATTGAGAAGCTATTCTGATTGAAAGGTAGCGTCCCTAAAAGGTCAAGTAGTTGCCTTAAGGTCGGGGGAGCCGGAGCCGGTGTGCTGAGTCCCGCCACCCCAACCTACACTACTTGGCTGCGGCTGGAGGGCGCAGCGGCAGTTATTATTATTATTATTATTATTATTATTATTATTATTATTATTATTATTATTATTATTATTATTATTATTATTATTATTATTATTATTATTATTATTATTATTATTATTATTATTATTATTATTATTATTATTATTATTATTATTATTATTATTATTATTATTATTATTATTATTATTATTATTATTATTATTATTATTATTATTATTATTATTATTATTATTATTATTATTATTATTATTATTATTATTATTATTATTATTATTATTATTATTATTATTATTATTATTATTATTATTATTATTATTATTATTATTATTATTATTATTATTATTATTATTATTATTATTATTATTATTATTATTATTATTATTATTATTATTATTATTATTATTATTATTATTATTATTATTATTATTATTATTATTATTTGCAACGCGTCAGCAGAATGCTTATACTATAGAATTCCCAGTAAAAAGAAATGCGATAACTGTGCGTTCTCGGAATTTCGACATTCGTGACCAAAAATTACGATAATTTTGTTCCTCTTAATTTTCAAGCCCGGGCCCGGCCGGGGCCCGGCGAACATTTTACAAACTAGGTCCTAACCTACCCGCGCTTAGACCCGAGGGCTTGGCCTGAGTCCGCGCGGAATTCTAGTTTCCATAGGCGAAGTTGGAACTGTTATTCTTGCTTCCATGTTGAAGGAAGGTTGGTTAAAAATGTCGTCAGCTGTATGTATGTATATATGATATACCGCTGTAATCTGGAGCTTTGTCGCGTGCCCTACAGATAGCAGCTGTGTTTACAACTATCCGCTCTGAAGTATTGTTTTCTGAAAGCGATATCTCGCAAACTGCGATAAAACAAAGCTACTGTTAAATGAAAACATTGGATCTAAGCAAAACTGGAGTATCAAGGGCAACCCAGATTGTTTATTGGTATATTCTGGACGTTTGTTACTATTGTAAGTGCATAGGTTTGTACGCGATGGTGCTACGTTATTGCCAATGCACATTTGGTGCCCTAATTTGTTATGACGATCCCTTCATCTCTAACAAATGTAGGAAACTAACTCGCGCATTCATTTTGAACACTGACCCTCACCCAGAGGACAGTTAGCGACCCGGCACCTCCTCTCCCCTATCCTGTATTAAATAACCTTATCTATCGTCTGCCCTTGACTTCCTAGTGTATACACGTATGCAATAAACAGTCCAATGATACTTGAGGGGGTGATATCACAATGAGATAACACTCCCATTGAAGATAGGTAACTCGCATCAAAGCTTACATTTAAACATTTGTGTTCAAAAACGATTGCGCGAGTTATACAAACTCCTGTGTTGTATATTCATATATCAGGTGGAAGATACTGCTTCGGCTGTACGTTAACCAGGGATTCTACATGAGTTCAACAAATGTATCCAATACAATTGTTGTCAATGAAGAACAGTATCGGAAAAAACATGTGTCAAACATTGGGGCCATCTAGCTTCTTGACGAATGGGTATAAATAGTTTATTATTTCACTGTCACGCAAACATTGTGTGAACAATGCTGTAATGTCTTTTTATTTCAATTCGAATGAATCTACTCACAATTTAATTTTGAAGTGACGTTGCCAAATCTCTCTTAGAAATTAAACTTTGCATGACCTGGTAAATATTCATTCAGCTCTGTCGTTTAGCAATGGCGACACAAAATTGTATTATTAATTTAGCAGTGGTAACAAAAACACGAATATATTTATCTTAGATGGTGAACTCGCATAGCATTTATTAAGAACATTGCATTACTGATAAGTATAAATAATAATTACATTGTTATTTGTGTTTAAATGTTTGAAAACAAATCACCATTGTGTCAGCTGTCAAATTACGGCATGCCTACTACCTAAATGAAGTTAACAATCTCTCTCTCTCTCTCTCTCTCTCTCTCTCTCTCTCTCTCTCTCTCTCTCGTCGCTTCGAGAAGATACCTCGTAGAACGGTGTGGCGGACAGTTAGTCTTCAAGGTCTCATTCCTATGCCATACCATCTTGCTTCGTCACCCGTACACAGAGGGAGCAGTGCAGGGCAACTGTACCTCCGCCTCTGCGACGGCATTAGGGAGCCATCTAATCAGGACCTCCTAAATACCGGACCTGACACTGTGATTCAAGGTGGCGGCCTATGTGGTGGGAACTACTTATAAACAACTCGTCTACAGGCTACGATTTCAACGCAGTAAAATAAAAATGTGGTGTAATAACACGCCTATTTTGTGAATATGGGCTGTGTTAAACACAAAAACACTGTCTTAAACATAACCTCAAGTAAACAAAAAGGATGACATTTAATATTAAACGATAACCCATGGGCAATGAAATATATAACCTTAAATATCATTCATGCAATCTACAGGTCTACATGCCATTGTGTAACTGCATTACACACTCAAATTACAAAGAAGATAGACAAAACTGCAAGCAGCATGTTATTTAAATAAAACAGAAGTGTTGAAATTGAGTTGACTCAATTATTAATCATTGTTTACACTGTTTGTCACACTTGTACAATGTACATAATATTATATACCTACACAAAACATACTATACTGGATGGCTGATATACAAATGCTGCCATTTAGAATAATTAGCTACCTACTAAATTCAAAAGCTTTAGGGTGGAAATTTGCTTTTACTATTGCTGAAAACTTTTGATTACTCAGTTTGCAACAACATATTACTCAGCACTTCATGACACTTTATTTTACAGGGGGAATCCACAAAAGCAGATGAAATATTAAAAATAATAACCGTAAAACAGCACTGTGAATGAAATACATGAAATACGTAACCTTAAATCAGCATTGTAAAGTATCTTTGGGTAATTATTTATAAAATCGGCCGCTCGAGAAAACGAATGAAACAGTGCAATGGATGTAGTTTTTATTGCTAATTACGATTTTGAAAGTTTTATTATGCGCTTAAGCTTCGTTTGTTATTTATGAGCAAATTTCGTATGTGCTATGCAGTGGTTTTATTTCGCGTATGCGGCGGATATTTAGCAAATAAATGTTTATAAACGAGTATAATATATGCTAGAATGATTGATTAATGTATTTACGTTGAAATTGTTATTGCTGATTACGGTTTTGAAAGTTTTATTTGCCGGTCAAGCTTCGTTTTCGTTTTTCCTGTGTTAGGTTAGGTTTAGTGTATGTATGTGTATGAGTGTAGTAACAGGGTCCTATGTTATCGAAATTTTGCCCGTGTTAGGCAAAACCCATCCGCCGAGAACAGCAGTTACAGTTCGCAAAGTCCCACACAGCATTTCAAATTGGTCCATCGCCAACACTTCCGACCCTGAAAGACCAGCATTATTATACAACCGCTGTATATGAGTGGGGAGACAGGGTCCTGTGTTATCGAAATATTTACAATTTGGGCAGTGTTTATGCAATCATTTCAACGTAAATGCATTAATCAATCATTCTAGTATATATTATACTCGTTTATACACATTTATTAGCTAAATATCCGCCGCATAAACGAAATAAAACCACTGCATCGCACGTACGAAATTTGCTCATAAATAAAAAACGAAGCTTGAGCGCACAATAAAACTTACAAAATCGTAATCAACAATAAAAACTGCATCCATTGCACTATGTTTCATTCGTTTTCTCGAGCGGCCGATTTTGTAAACATTTTCCCAACTTTGCTATAGTCTACGGCTTTACATGCAGCAACATAACACATTTCTTCTAAACTACAGCTACACATTTAAATTACAAAGACAAAAGATAATGTATAAATACAAGCAGCATACTACTTGCATGGGTAAAACTGTAGGCGAGCGGCGTCTCGAAATTTGTCTTTCACTATTCACCATGTTATATACACACCGGCAACACACATAACGCTGCAATTTATAGTAATTAAATAGAATTTAAAAGCGTTACGTTTCAATGTACCTCTTGTTTTAACTGAAAGTTTCTGATTTTTAATTTGCATCCGGGAATGCAACAGTTACGGTGCATTGTGATGTTTGAGGTTAGGTTTGGGTATGACTACAATAGCATACACTACTGGAACAGTTTTTCTTCAACAACCTCTCACCACTGTAATCGTGACACAAATTGTATTTGCAAACATATAAATTAACCACACTATACGGCTAACGCAGCCATAGCCTTAGATGAAACACAATAAACATGAACACGTGGTTAAACACACGGCACAGTCAACACGTTATTAGATTTATTCCCGTTCCCTATACTGCCCAAATAAAAGTTTTTAAATACTCGCTTTGCTAATATGAAGACAAACTTACATAGGAATTGTTATAAGAGACAATAATTCAAAGGCATAGAAAATAATACGAAGGATAGCGTGTGGAAACACCTCAGAAATCACTCCCACCAGCCGACGCCATTTTTGTACAACTTAGATGGCAGAGTCAGGTCCGTTAATCCAGAGGGTCCTGATCTAGTTTATCTACTTGCATTATGTGTGGGTAGATGGCACAGCGTGCGATATCACCATCTATTTTTAATTTTTACTGTTGTTTTAGACCTAAGGTGGAACTTTGGATCGTGGTATTAAATATGCAATTCGCCATTTACCTTGGTGACAGGGAAACTACGAGAAACACTAGTCAGGTTGGTCGACCCATGGAATTTGAACCCGGGACCAGCTGATAATAAATTAATTGACAATGAAATCACAAAATATCTGATCACTTGGAATATATTATTTTCACTCAGTTGATTACACCTGATTAATCATGTGGTACATTCAATTATTGGGCTAATTTTAAATGAAGTGTCAATAGTTCAATGGTAGTTGTAACATTTCACATTCCTTTCCTAATAAATATATAATGTGAAAGAGGTGGAAGAGGTAGAGATTGGTACATTATCATCCGCAGCAGAATATATATACACGAAAATCAATTTGTTAAGTAAAGCTTGCAATATATTTCATTCAGCTGATGCAATATGTAAGATAGGATCTGTTCCTATCTATGAAGTGAACACAACCAAGGGAAAAGCAACACAACGTTCTTTGTCGGCACCTACTATCATTTTGTTTACCTGGTATCATGTTCAAGTTAGAATAATCTATTGTATAGTATGAATATGGCGAGGCCAGTAAAGAAGATAGTTTCACATAAATACGTTGACGCAAAAGGAAGTAAATGTTACAGTGCTCAAAAAGCAATAACGGACATCCGTTTCAAACGGATATCCGAAATTAAGTCATTGTCCTGGGAAGGAATCGATGTTAAGCGTTAAAAAATCCCTCTACGAACAAACATATTTATCAGGGACTATAGCAAATATATATATTTAACTTCATATCTACAACAGCGGTAATTGTAACCTGACACATACCTTATGACAATCCCACAACTAAGCTAATATCTTCAAAAAATATACTCATGATTCAGAAATGATATACATGGTTTCAGCTGTAATATACTAGATAAACCTTTACTCAAATATCCAACTCTTTAGGAAAAAATCTAGTTTGTTGTATTCACTGACTTCTTCTACTTTACTACAAACGATTCTTACAAAAGTTTATAATCAGAGGTAAGATTTTGTGCTGACAATTATTTTAAAAAATTGCATTAATAATTTTAATTGGTGTTTTGTGATTTATATTTTGCCGTAAATTTAATTAATTTCGTGCTAATTTTTGAGTAGAATTAATGGGTAATGACATGAATGAAATGAAAATTAACAGATAATTAAAGTAACATTAATGTTAAAATTCGTTAGTAGCAAATACATACCTTTTGTTTCAAATCAATAATATGAATATAATCAAATATCACATGACAAACCTCACGTAATTGCTACATCAAGTAATTATGTTTTTGTTTTTCATGGTTGTTCTCTGCATAATTATTAGGAGTGGTTTGGTATGGTATACTTGGTATTTCAACAATAGCACTTCCGCTTAGCTTACGATGAACAGGTTTAGACTATCACAGATCAGCCGCGTACATTGGGTTAGCTGCGTTATTCCTGTGCGCCCATGTATTCACTATTGGCTTTGTCTTCAACTTTTTCTTGCTTGGTACCTTATTTTAGTAGAAGTAACACAACAAAAACTTGCCAACGAGAGCTGCGCAAAACTTCGTACTACTTGTACAAAGTCGGGTTACCTCGCTCGATTGAAGGCCGCATGCCATTTCCACTCCCCACATTTTACTTACCGGTTGTAGTATCTAATCTCTGTCCATCCATTCGCTGTGATGTGCACTCCTCGAGACGTTGTTAGACACCTGAGCCCATAATAGGAATACTGTCGCCCTGCAACAGGTGTAACGGTTCGTTTACAAAAATAGTCTTCTGCGCATTCTGCAGATTGATAAGATTAAGTTGCGACAGTTCTTTAAGTAATGTAACTGCTAGCTTCTTTTCGTTGAAATTTTAAACTTTGCTTCACAGCTGCTAGTTTCATAGTATGCTTACTTAAATATTAAATTAAAGTTCTATTTTTGTAACTTAAATGAATGCACATTTTTTCTGTGCAAAATAAAAAATAGATTTTCTTATTTGTCTCTAAAACATTCTCGAAAATATGAAAAAAAAAAAAAATCAAAAAATCAAAAAGTCGCGAAGGAAATGAGCTTCTGCATAGTTTCAGAATTATGTTACATGTATAGAAAACCTTTGTTTTTTTAATTCGACAACGATCTCAAGTATCGCTAAAAACAAAAATCGTTGCCTATGTTTAACATTCTATGTACCTATTTGTTGTTAACCAGGTAAACCTTCATTGCTCATTTCGTCACAGGATAAAGCGACAGTAACATTATAAAAGTTCGTGTTCTAAGCGATGGCTCTACAACTCTACATAATAGCCGCTTATCAGCTAAGAAAAGTATAGTCATTTAAAAATTCAAACTAAGCAAGACATATCTCGGAAATGGTTAAATTCTCAAAACAATTATTTTCCATAGATTGCGTGCTCTAAAGGGTTGCTACACTGAGAATGTTGTTTTCTTAAGATTTCAGCCAAATTAGCTGAAAATTTACTTTCACAGCTGTCGTTTGTGCTATATTTTTAATGTCCAGGTTATTAAATTGTAATTAAATAATTATATTGTTAAATTCCTAATTAAATTGTTACACACTGTTGTTTTACTAACCTTAGTTCATATGAAAATACTTTTTAAATCCTGTCACTTGAAATATATATTTCTTAAGGATTTATATAACTTTAAAAATGAATAACTCATAAAGAAAGAAAAAAAATTACATTACAGATTTAATTGCTTGCGTTTCTGGAATCTGATTCATTACTTTCAGAAAAATTAAATGAAAATGGTTATTGACTTTGATATTTTCAAAATCACCATGAATAGCTTTCATTGCATGCCACAAAATTGTATAATCCATTTACTTATAAATTTAAAGCTTCAGTTAGGAACATATTATAGACTGCTAGTTATTAAATTGTACAGTTTCTTGATCAGCGATGTCCAACGTTTGCGAAAGAGGGGAGTTTAGATTTACCTCCTCCTACTTTATGCGGACTGTGCCACTCTTGAACGCTCAGACGTGCATGTGTTGCAGTGGTGGTTTGGTCGTATGTACGCTGCGTTTGATTTACGAAAGCACTTTCAAGTCTTATGCGATGAACATCTGTTCATTAGTTATTATTTGGTACTGCTTACGTTTAAGAAGTCTGTCAATATTTGGCGATAAAGATAGACCAAGTGATCCTCGCGTAACCTATTGCGAAATAGACTTTAAATATAGGTAGTTCAATTTGAAGAAATTTTGTTCGCAAATATATGTAGAGCTACACTCACTCTTATATTTACTATTCTTGCAAATGTTTCATGTTAATAGAGATGAACATTTGTAGAAATTCTTATTACTAATTTGTTGTAGGTGAAAGGAAAATATGGGAATATTAGTAGGCTTTAAGTGATAGTCAAGTTATTAAGAGCTGGTTGCTATGTGATGTTTTTAAATTCCGTTCTCTTTGCAAGGCTAAGAGATAAAAATAACGTATTTCTATTTGAGAAACGTATAAATATTGGCAAGTTCAAATAAATAATGAAGAATATCGCGAAAATGGGTAACTCAAAAGAAAATACAACTATTTCCCCTAAATTGTGTGTTTTAACGAGATCCACGTTTTATGTTTAGTAAGATTTTGTCTGTTTTTTACTGTTTGCCGTTTGTGCAAAAGTCATGCAGAATGAAGGGCTCTTTTGAGGACATTCAAGGTAGGTATCGTTAGTAACTGCCATGGAATCGCCTGTTGGTGTCTATCACTGGATATTGTTATTCTGAACTGACTCCTGACCACCCTTCGACTGAAAGAGTAGGTGGGGTCGTAGCTGATAATTACTTAAGTGTCTCCAAAGAAACAGGGTTGGACATCGCTGTTCTTGATCACGTGGTTGCTTCAACCCTATAAATTTTGACGCTTGGAAATCAATTTTTGCTGTGCAATAAGATTTACTTGTAATATTCACCCATATCAGTAGAAAATGTTCCGTACCTAATAGTTTTGTATGTATAGATACAGATAATGTTCATTCCAAGAACAATCAATCTTGGTTTAACGTACAAAATGCTGCATTCAGCAGAAAATGTATTGTAAGCAAACAGAAGCTCAATGGAAGTGCACATTTAAAAGTTTTAGCAGATTTTATGTGGAAGCCACGCTTGTGATCCTTATCTAGATAGACAATGTATATGCGCAGGCTATGAACTTATTCACAGCGCTCGCTCGCTCGGGTGTTATCGTGTTGCAGTCCAACAGCTAAGCAGGGGGGGGTTTGTTTTTTGCTCTGCCGGCCGGGTGATGCGGATGTCGGGTCGTGCCCTGACCCCCAACACTGATAGTGAGATGAGCCGTCCCTCACGCGACCAATTACAGGGCTGCCAACTTCTTGCACTTAGTAACAACGTCGCGTGGGACATACAAGCAGATTTACCTCGCCTATATTAAACTGTGGATGTAATCACGACCTGTCGGATAATAATGTCATTGATAAATGATGCATGCACATTCTCCATCCTTCACCACGGTGTGTTCGGAGGCTGATAGCTAAAAATACGGGCAGAGCAAAACACTTACGAACCGGCTGCTGATATTTTGCCTGTCTACGTTCACGGCGCTTGTTCCCGTCTGTCACTATCATAGAAAGGCGCGGATGAAACCATACAACAATTGCTTACCAACTTTATGAAAGAAGATGCTGAAACTGGCCACTGACGTCCATACATTTTTAGCACCTCTTTAGGAAACTATCCATCACTCGCCGTAGTTCAGGTTGAAAAATGTTGGCAATTTACTGGCGAATATTTTGTTTTAATTCTTCTAGAGTGTGTGGGTTAGTGTTTGTTTTAAGTTACCCTAGAGATAGAAATCGCTTACTGGAACTCTGAGAACTCTTTCTTCGCTAATGGCACACCATACACCAAATTTTCCTTCATGAACAACATTAGGTTCTGAGTTATAGTGCCAATTTTTTTCTAGTCAACAGTTAATGCCCGTACATACGTGAATACAATTTTGTCCTCCCCCCCCCCCCCTTTTTTAGAGAATTAATAGACAGGGAACATGATTTTGCCCTTTTTAGTTTCTCTACTGGTAAGTAGGGAAAGTATTGTATTCCACCCAAAAATTCGATGTCGAGATTTCACCGGAAATATATGTTTTGAGACCCCCTGAATCCAAAAAAAAAAAAGCATTTTTAGAAAAACGTCCGTGTGTGTCAGTCTGTGTGTCTGTGGACAGCATAACTCAAAAACGAAAAGTCGGTTAAAAACCAAAGTTGGTATTTAAGTTTAATGTCTTTCAAGGATGCGACACAAAGATTTTGAAGAAAATAGCCCCACCCTAAACTAACCTTTACATGGAACATTTTTCGAAAATTTTGAGTTTCTTGAAAATGGCTGTAACGATTTTTATTAAAATGTCACATGCTTGAGATATTTTTATGACAAATGAAATGTATATCTTGAATTTTCTGGCTATAGCCCCTGTACTCGTATTTACTCTGGACGACTTTTGCATAACTGGTAAACCGTTAGAGATAGACCAAATGATACTATACAAAAAATGTAGATCTTGCTAAAATACACAATTTATGTCTCAATAAATTTTCTTGTAGGGTGAACCATTTCGGAGATATTCCTTGTTAAGTTTGTGAGTTTCGGAAAACTTTAAGCTTTCGTGAAATGGAACATCGTTATTCATTATTTTATATGTTAAGTGTGCAAAGAGAACGGAATTTCAAAGCTTTAAACGATTTGACTATCGCACAAAGCCTACTGTATTCTAATATTCCCCTTGCACCTACAAGGAAATAACCAATAAGATAATTTGTACAAACTAACACGAAGAAGATAGAAGAATAAGAGTTTGTAAGAATGGTTGGTACAAGAGTAGAGAAAGTCATGTGAGTGCAACACATCAGAGATTTTTCAACAAGACTGCAGAAGCTCATACGTCCAATCCTTCGATAAGAGCAATTGAAAGTGTGTTTCGGACAGAATAAAATTATTAGTAGAGATTTGTGGTCTTCCAACCTAACCCCATGCGATTTCTATCTCTGGGGGAATTTAAAACATAAACTTACAAGACAAACCCACACACCCTGGAAGTACTAAAACAAAATATCCACCAGCACATTGCCAGCATTTCTCAAGGTGAACTACGGCGAGTGATGCATAGTTTCCTAAAGAGGTGCCAAAAATGTATATATGGACGACGGTGACAAGATTCAGTATTCTTTCATAAAATGCCGAGGATGCCGACAGGCAAAACATATCTACTAAAACTGGCCTTAAAATAATGACATTATGACCTTAAATGTATTAAAATGATTTAAAAGAACAAAAATAAATTAAAAATTTCCTTTATTTGTTGATCTCTTTACACATTTCTTGTCTTTCAACAAGAGTGTCCTATCTTTAACATGCAATAGTTGCCCTTGTTATTGAGTTACACCAATCATATTTTCATGTGGTTGCACTTGTTATTAACAAATAGCCATGGAACGTTGCAGCATTCAGCAACGCGTAGTAATTGTGAAAACTTATTATTAAAATGGATCATCTGTTCGCCAAATCTTCCGTGCATTGCGTGAAATTTACAGTGTGCATAATCGTCTCTGCGAGAGAACGATTCGGCGTTTGATCGATAAATTTGAAACAAGTGGTTATGTCAGCGATCAAAGGACGCCTGTACGTAATCGACCTAAGCCCTCCAACGAAAATATAGAGGCCGTTCGTGAGAATATACACGAGAACGGAAACAAATCAATTGCTCGTCGAGCGCAAGAGTTGGGGCTTTCGCCGACCACAATTTGGCGAATTCTGCATCTGGGCTTGAAGTTGCACGCTTACAAACTGGTGTTAACTCAAGAAATAAAGCCCAACGACCATAGGTTACGCCGTGCATTCGCTAACTGGGCTATGGAGCAATTGGAAGCTGATCTGGAATTTTGTCGAAAAATCATCTTCAGCCACGAAGCCCTCTGTTGGATGGATGGTTTTGTCAACAAACAAAATTGCCGCTATTGGAGCAATCACACTCCTTCAAGAATCATCTCCAAAAGGTTACTGTGTGGTGTGGATTTGGTATGGTGGAATTATTGGTTCATATTTTTTCCAAGACGAAGATGGAGAAGCTCTAACCGTCAATGGAGAAAGATACCGGGCTCTTATAAGGGATTATTTTTGGCCTGAATCGGCTGGTATTGATCTCAGAAACATCTTGTTCCAGCAAGATGGTGCCACATGTCATACTGCTCTCCAAACAGTCGATCTTTTGAAGGAGAAGTTCAGAGATTTCATCATTTCCCGTGGTGGTGATGTTAACTGGCCTCCGAGATCATGTGATTTAACGCCGTTGGATTACTTCTAGAGAGGTTATGTTAAATCTTGAGTTTATATCAACAAGCCAGTAACAGTAAATGATCTTATGAATAACATCACGCGTGTTCTGTCATTGAAAATTGGGTCAACCCTATACGCGCAACCCAACGAAGTCACGGGGCTCACTTAACTATGTTCTCTTCCATGCGTAATGACATTAATTATGTTCCAAAATACAAAAAGAAACCTCTATCATTTACCTATAGAACATGTTTTATTTAAGTTCAAAGATAGGACACTTGTTGAAAGACCCTCCACTCGAATATTGAATTACAATAAGTTGTAAACCCTTTTCACTTTCTCTACTACGTATAAGTAGAGGAAGTATTGTATTCCACCCAAAAATTTGATGTCGAGATTTCACCGAAATATGTTTTGAGCCCCTCAAAAAAAAAAAAAAAAAAAAAAAAAAAAAAAAACATTTTTAGGGAAAGGTCCGTGTGTGTATGTGAATGTGTGTGTGTGTGTGTGTGTGTGTGTCTGTCTGTCTGTCTGTCTGTCTGTCTGTCTGTCTATCTGCCTGTCTGTCTCTGTCAGTGTGTCTGTCAGTCTGTGGGCGGCATAACTCAAAAATGAAAAGTAAGTTAAAAACCAAATTTGGTATTGAAGTTTAATGTCTTAAGGATACGACCCGAAGATTTTGAAGAAAATTTCTCCACCTTAAACTATCCTTTACGTGGAACATATTTCGAAAATTTTGGTTTTCTCCAAAATGGCTGTTACGATTTTTATTAAAATGCCATGTGTTTGAGATATTTTTATGACAAATGAAATGTATATCTTGAATTTTCTGGTTATAGCCCATATAGTCCTGTTTACTCTGGATGACTTTTGCATAACTAGTAAACCGTAAGAGACAGACCAAATCTTACTGTACATAAAATGTAGTTATGTCAAAATTCACAACTTATGTCCAAATGAATTTTTTGTGGCGTGAACCATTTCGGAGATATTCCTTGTTATTTGTGTGAGCTTTCCAACATGTATTGGAATTCTCCCCCCCCCCCCCCCCCCCCCGTTTCTCCTTTTTATCGCAAGCGCTTGTTCCATTATGAAGACATTAGAAGGCGGATTTCGCAAAAAAGATTTAGTTACATTGTAAAAAATGTAAAAAATCTTGGAATTGTCCATCAGCGCATTGAGTTCATTGAACTTCGAGGGGTTACCATTCAACCAAATACCTAAGACTATTTCATTTTAAGTTTAATTCGTATTTATTATGATATCTACTGTTTTCAGGTGTTCCTAACAATTGTTTACCTTTATGTTCCAAGGCTTTTCATAATAGATGTCACCACTCAACCAAATACGCAATACTTTCATTGTAAGTTTAATTTCTATTTACCTGCTCTTTGTTATGATAGTGCTTTTAGCTGTTCCTGTTATTTGTTTACGTTTATGTTCCAAGAATTTTCATAATGCCTTCTGAAAAACGAACTAGCTTTAACTTTTGTCTTAAGGAATCCTTTGCAGTAAAAGCGGTCAAAGTGATTGCTAGTTCTCATAGCCGAAATCATGCTGTCTTAGGTGACATTAAAATACTCAGTGGAGAAGTTACTCTGTGATGGCGTTATGCTTATTAACTGTGATAAGTGTTAATGCTTGCAATTCGCATGTTGTTATTTCAAATTATAATGGTCTTGTGGCAAATCCACCTTAGTGCTGATGAAGTTTGGCTGCAGGATATTATAATTGATGACGTAAAAGTAAATTGCAGTGCAGTGACAAATAATTTTGAATTACAAGGAATAGTGTTACGATAGAAAACGTTTTCAAGTGTTATGAGTATGGTATGTTCACTGCACACTTGAAGTCAATAGCGCTTATTAAGAACGAGTGCGTATACCTACTGGTAAGAAAACTCGTGCAAAGAAAACTGAATCTCAAAACTTTAAAATATATAGGATTTTGTAAGAATGGTTAGCACCAGAGTAGAGAAAGTCATCTGAGTGCAAGACAACAGATTGTTTAAGTTTTCAAGTTTTAAGGACTGCCTATTGTCTACTAATATGTACTTACACATATAGAAACTTGTTTCAACATCAACAAAATATACTGTGATGTGCTTAAAGAAATAGTACATTAGCATTCTTGCACTTTTGTTGTTCAACACATTTTCCATTTTAGCAAAGAAACGTTTGCACACTTCACCTTCCACACAACTTAGATTACTTGCAAACGATTTTACCAAATTATTGAATTTTATTTGCAATTTCGCAGAAATACTTTTTTTTACCTGAGGCGTGATGAAATACAAATGTTCCTTCAACTACTGTGTGAAGACGGCATTGTAAAGGTAGATACACCCTTCATTCCTTTAGGGGATGAATATGTATTACAATAGACGTAAATCATTTAGTTGGGCATATTAATCTGGGGTTGACGAGTCCAAATGTTTAAGAAAACATGAATAAGGGATCCACAATCCAATAGATTACCAAAAAGTTTAGATTTTGAGGTTCTGAAACTTCTCATAAGAATAATGCAACCAAAGTCGCAAAAAATGACAAAAACCTGGATTTTGTTTAAAAAATGACTTGCCTATAATGTGTTAAAAATGACCTATTGTATGAAAATGTCTAAAAATGCAGAAAAATGACCCTTAAATGTTGTTTAATTTCAGCCAAAATATTACAGGCAACACACATTTTCCCCATAGCATCGCCTCAGCATAGTCAGTAAAAAGAAACAGTCATCGAAGTCTGAGCCGTAATCATGACTGAAGACCCGAGCGAGATGGCTCCATGGTAACGTGAGGTTCGCATTCGGAAGATCTCCGGTTCGATTCCCATCGGCCGTGGTTACCTGGTCGGCAGGCGAATGCTCTCATGTACCAGTTTCCTTGCCCTTTCATTCTATTTCTTTCTCATCTTTCGGTTGTGATTCTAAGTTTCCTGGTGTATGGTGGTGCCAGACAGATGAAGACAGCGGAAGCTACTCGAAGAAAAATGTACACTCCCTGTTAAGCTTCAACCCTTGAACTGTTAGGGACTTCCGCGCGTTTCTGTGGCCTAGCCTCCTGTGGTTCTTTCATTTCCTCCTTGGTGATGTGAGCCAAGATCTATGATCTATGTAGGTCATGGTGGTGAGATGTCCCTCTAAGCGGTATAACCTATAACTACAGCTCGGATTCTTTATGGCCTAAAAGTTCTTGAAAAATGCATGCATTTATGCTGTAAAAATTACCAAAATATAACCTAAAATCCTGAAAATATGACCTAAAACTTAAAACACAAACAATTCATTTACTTTTAATAGTTACACGTGAAATATTTCATACTTCTCTTTATCTTTGTTTTCAGCAGAATTACACATGATAATAACACACAGTTTCAGATGGTCAAACTTGAAAGATCTTCGGTTGTCGACCAGTAGAGCTTATATTTCGAGAAGCTTCTATCTACATCTCATGTTATAATGGGAGCAAACTTGAAACAAGGGAAACCATTAGCAGAAAGTTCTGGTTCTTTGTGCTTCTTTGTCATAAAAAGTCACCAATTTTACACAATGTTGTAGTTATATGCAAGATTTCTTTCAAGCACACGACGTATGTTGAAATGTTGAGGTGTTTATTGAGATTTTTAAGGGATCCTTCGCTGAACTAAAGCGCGTTCCACCCTTTAAAGACAGTACACGTTAAATGGAGCGCAGTGTTGCAACATGTACTAGTTGCGAATTTTTCTCCGCGAGCGACTCGAGGTGGCCTGAGTCCTGTACTTAGTCCTTCAATTGCTGCTTGACGAGACGCGCACTTTTAACTTTGGTATCCCTCCACGCCTTTGTTATTGTATGACCTAAATTTACAAATGACTCGTCTGTATAAACAACTGATTTCCCCTGGTCCCTAAACCTTTTTACGTATTTTAGATATTTATGTCGCCATCTGATTGTATCGTCTCTTTCTATTAATATGCACTTCTTACCCCTTCTTTCATATTCGGACCCCAAATCATGTAAGAACCGACTAAGAGTGACCCTTGAGAAATTTCATAGGGTCTCATCACTGTTGACCCGTGACAAATTATATTCAGCGTGGGTGGAATATTTGCAAACTGTAAAGAATGAACAATTCGCCGCACTCCATTTTGCACTATTCAATCATATTGCGTTAACCTAGCGTTTTGTGTAGTCCCACCCTTTTTGCTTTCTTTTTCGATGGCGTTCTTAGAGGTCCTTTCATTAGTTCCTTTTTAATCATACACACTACTGCTTCTGAACACTCAATAGCCTTAGCTGTTTCTTTTACTGCCTTACACGCATTTTACTTCAAAAATAATCTAACCCATTCATAATTATTTGGCGTTCCTTACTTCTTAATTTACCAACATATCGTCTCTTCCTAGCTTCCCCCTCCATAACTACAAATATTTACAAAAATATTAAACCAATAACGCAATAACAGCTCACAGTTACACACACGGCTTCTTTCGAACCAATGTTAGTGCTGCTCCTTATACTATCTTCTGTGTCAGGCCTGACGCTGAATAGATGAATACCTTTTGTTTGCCTTACTGGATAAAAGAAAGAGGTTACTGCCTTTTGGTTTATTTTAAAAACTTTCTCCAACTTTCCTCAACATTTGCTCTCGCTGGTTCCCTGATGTAAGCTCAATAACAAAAAAGTTTCACACTGCGTAACTTTTGTAGTGCACAGATATAAAATTTTCCGAAAACATTTAATTTAAAAAATTATAACACTTAACTGGGTAAACATAGAGAATTCAAGGTAGGCAGGTAGTAGCACTATGGTCTACTCTACATAAGTAAAAAATATAGATGCATTCTAGCAGTTAGTTTGTTAGTTAGCGCGTGATGAGTGTAGAAACAGCAAATTTCGGACTTCTATTGAAAAAAAAAAAAACGTTTTCTGAAGAAATTTGGGCCTATAGAAATGTATAATGACTCTGAAAAGGATATAACCTGATGGAGAAAAAAATTCTGCACAGGATAATGTGTTCAAACCTGAAATTTATAACAAATGAATATTTATACCATGCTATTAGGAATGTGGCAACAGAGCGAGGGTAGAAAAGGACGCGGCTAATGGCAACTTGTATGCGCTAGATAGAGACAGAGATGTCCCATTTAACTCCATACTGTCATCTAAGAGTGGAACGCTATATAGGTTCAACGGTAATGAGGATATTTGTAGTGTTCTGTATGGCTAGGCAAACCTTAAATAGGGTCAGATGATCAAATAAAATGACTAAACCTTTACATAATAATTCAATCCTTGTAAAGCAAACGCTCCGTTACTATTTTCTCTACTATATATAGTAAGCAGGGGAAGTACCTATTGTGTTCCACCCAAAAATTCGATGTTGAGATTTCACTGGAAATTTGTTTTGAGATCCCACTTTTTTTAACAAAAAAAACAAGGGTCCATCTGTGTGTATGTATGTGTGCGTGCGCGTGTGTGTGTGCGTGCGTGTGTGTGTGTGTGCGCGCGCGCTTTCAGGTTTTCACTCTGTCTGGTCCAGAGTTCCCTCTGCTCCCCGACGGGCGTCTGACCCTAGGCACTGGCTTGTAAGTCCTTGGGGGTGTAAGTCCTACATAAGGGGAGGGTAATCAGGGAAAGAAGATATTTTTTGGCAAATTAAATGTACATTTTGAAATTTCTGGCTCCAGCCCATGTTTACTCTGGATGTCTTTTGCATAAGTGGTAAATCGTAAGAGATAGGCCAAATCGTACTATACAAAAATGTTGTTCTAGCTAAATCACACAACTTATGTACAATTTTCTTTTTATTTTATTTATATATATATTTTTTTTTTTAAGAGAGAGAACCATTTCGGAGATATTCCTTGTTATTTGTGTGAGTTTTGGGAAACATACCTTCGTCAAAGGAAACATCGTTATTTTTTTTATATCTTAGCTGTGCAAAGAGAATGGAATTTCAAAGCTTTATAATATCTGACATTCGCTCAAAGCCTACTGTAATCCCCTTGCACCTACAAGAAAATTAGCAATAAGATAATTTCATAAAATGTTTATCTCGACTAACATGAAGATACAGCAATGAGTTTGTAAGAATATTTAATACGAGAATAGAGAAAGTCATGTGAGTGCAACACATCAGATTTCCTAGCTTACAAATGAGAATGACACATAAGCAGTTTATGTAATGAAAACCAGTGCCCTTGTTTTCTATGGCTCTTCTTTGTGATTACGAAAATTATACTTCAATCGGTAAATGTTACTTTAGCCTTTCTTTACTTCTCCCCATTCAATCCATTTTGGCAACATCACAACCAAAGACTTCCTGCAAAGAACTCGCGTTTTGTCATATCCCCTCTGACGTAAAAGAATAAACAAACAGGAAGTGCTATAAATATTCAAGTTGTCCGATTCTCAATTATCTGCATAAAATATGCTTTCCCTTTTCCAATCCAGAGCATTAGTGCTTTAATATGTTATCTGTCACAGAAAGGCGATAAGAACTTTCCCGTGATATGGTAACTAGGGTTTAATTGCCTCAGGAGGATTAGTATCGGACTTGAGGACCTGTTTGGAAAGAAGGTTGCGTGTCATTTGACAAATGCCAAGAAAATGTCTGAAGTCTGGCTAAGGAAAGTTACCTGCCAATAAAAAACAATGAGTTGGCACAAAAAAGTGTCACGTAAAAAGCATTCAGGTTTCTTAAAGTTCTGCTTGGATTATTTAATACTTATACCTACTTACTTAAGAGTACACGTAAAAGGAAACCCAGTGCGATTTAATGGGACGATTAACAGAACCTGCAGCTTCACTCACGTTATTACTTTCACAGCGAAAATTCCTCCCCCTCTGTTCCTCTCCACAGAAAAATTACTTAAAATTAGGTACTCAGTACCCTTCTATTCAAATAATTTTAATAAAAAATCTGATTTTTTGCACTCACATGACTTTCTCTACTCTTGTACTAACCATTCTTACAAACTCTTATTCCTATATTTTCTTCGTGTTAGTTGAGATAAGCATTTGTACAAATTATCTTATTGCTTATTTCCTTGTAAGTGCAAGGGGAATATTAGAATACAGTAAGCTTTGTGCGGTAGTCAAATGTTTTAAAGCTTTGAGATTCCGTTCTCTTTGCACACTTAAAATGCAAAACAAATGAACAACGATGTTCCATTTCACGAAAGTAAGTTTTCCGAAACTCACACACAAAACAAAGAATATCTCCGAAATGGTTCACCCTACAAGAAAATTTATTTGGACATAAATTGTGCATTTTAGCAACATCTATATTTTTTGTATAGTATGATTTGATCTATCTCTAACGGTTTACCAATTATGCAAAAGTCGTCCAGAGTAAATACGACTACAGCGGCTATAGCCAGAAAATTCAATATACACATTTAATTTGTCATAAAAATATCTCAAACATATGACATTTTAATAAAAATCGTTAGAGCCATTTTCAAGAAAATCAAAATTTTCGAAACATTTTCCATGTAAAGGGTAGTTTGGCGTGGGGCTATTTTCTTCAAAATCTTCGTGTCGCATCCTTGAAAGACACTAAACATAAATTCCAACTTTCGTTTTTAACCGACTTTTCTTTTTTGAGTTATGCTATCCAAAGGCACGCACACGGAACTTTTTCTAAAAATGTTTTTTTTTTTTTTTTTTTTTTTTTTTTTTTTTGATTCATGGGGTCTCAAAACATATATTTCCGATGAAATCTCGACATCGAATTTTTGGGTGGAATACAATACTTCCCGTACTTACCAGTGGAGAAAGTAAAAAGACTACGCATTAAGATTAGTGTCATCAGATAGCAAGATTATTAAATGTAATTAATAAAATCTTCAAAGGTCAACTTGCGCTGTGAATAAAGTAGCAAACGAATATAACATGACAATCTTCCTAAGTAAAACAAAAGTGATGGCATTCGAAGGAAAAGGATGTATAAGATCAAAAATTGCTATAGAAGATAAGATTGTGGAACAAGTGGTCGTATGTATTTAGGATGAATAAATCCTATAAAATACAAATTGATGAATTAAAAAAATTGAAGTTTTTAACTATTTTAATGGCACTATAAAAAGATGATTGAAAAATAAAGTAAGAAAGGACACAATATTAAAATGTTATAAAGTAATGTCAGTGCCGAAATTACTTTAGGAGAATGAAGCATAGATTATGGTAGAGGAAAACAAAAGGAGACTGGACGTAAATGAAATTAAGTTTTTAAGAGACATAAGAAATGAGGATACCTATAAGAAAAGAATTAGATACATACAATCTGAGTGAATATAAAACTAAGTGGATACCTACATTATATTAAAAGAATGAGTAGAGAGCGATTATTACTTAATTTTAATAATTACAAACCAATAAGGAAAAGAAATGTTGGAAACGCAAACAAAAGATGTTTAATGCATGAGGGAAGAAGAAGGAGGAGGAGGAGAAAGAGGGGAGGGGGAGGAGGGGAGGAAGAAAGAGGGAAAGAAGGAGAAGGGTATTCGGTACTGAAATGTGAAACTTCTACAAATTTTAACAAGTTCTGCTGACATTTTTATGATCAATTTGTTCAACATAATGTGACGTGAAAATTGACTGTTATAAATGCCCCGTGCATTGAAAATTGGGAATTTGTAGGTGTACTTAAGTTTTGCATGTTATACATCGAATATTGTTGTAATGAGGATAGGATAGGTTAGGATAGGAAAGCAGGCTTGACCACCGGGCCAGAGGGCGCTCAGTGGCGACCATCCCAAGCCACTGCAGGGTGGCTCAGAGGCTCCCCTCCAAAGTGGACTGGGAAGAGCTACCCCCCAGCAGAGCGGCTGGAATAGTTCCAATTCGCAAGTCCCGTGGAAAATTCCATGGTCACAGTAGACGGCCCGGGATTCATTGCAATAAAACATTAAATTTTGTGTAACATCGAGAAATTGTCCTGAAGTAAAGCGTGTAACAATTTTCCAAAAAAAGATAAATCACGTAATAAATTCTTAAAACCCTAAACAAAAACCATATTGGTATTCAAGAAAGTCTCTCTAGATATTTTCATCACCTTTGCAGATGATCTGAAAACAATTGAACAAAAATTGCATTACTGGTAGCATTTTGAATAGGCGAAGGCGTTAAAAAAATATTACGAGAAAATATTTTTAAATTTTGCGCTCCATATTTGCATATCCATCTCGCTTTTGTGCATTTAAATGGCTGGAAAGACAAAACCGCAATGGATCTTCATTCTACAATTATTTCTGGAAAATTTTGTATAATAACTAAAATTATTATCATCATCATCATCATCATCATCATCATCATCATCATTATTATTATTATCATTATTATTATTATTATTATTATTATTATTATTATTATTATTATTATTATTATTATTATTATTATTATTATTATTATTATTATTATTATTATTATTATTATTATTATTATTATTTAAAACGGATTTGTACATTTTTCACAACCCTCAATAACGTGTATGAGATATTTAAATTTGTTTGTCGTTGTATCTCATTAAAACTTACGCTCCCCCACCCTTGCAATTGTGGAAAGTAATCCAATGCAGGGGCGGCGAAAACGGGGCTCGGAGTAATAATTTGTACTCCTGCCGCTTCCTCTAAAGCGGTAGTCCTGGCGATTTCACTTTGTGCAGTACGTGCCAATAGGCAGTGCCACACAAGTTGCCTATTCCTAGGATGCAGTTCCGCCACTCCTGTCGTAATGTGAATCTAGGTACGTTTATACACCAACTTACACTCAGTGCAAGAAATATCCATTTCTAATTTAACTGTTGGATGGTAAGAGGAAAATAATTACAGGTAGTGTTTTATTTCTGCCATTTATGAATTCAACTGTCTAATAAATAACTTAATATTGTTTAGGACGAGCTGAAATATCCGACGTTATCCGTGGTTTAACGATTTATCCCTACACTAATGTTGCACTTGCCCAGTAGGCTTGTGTTTCTTTGAAGATATTAAAAAAAAAATATCCTTAATACGCTTAAACAAAGGGTTAAACTCTTTGTATACTATAAAGAACAGAAAATAAATCAAATAAATAAATAAAAACGCGGGAAGACCCTATGCAAATGCACTGTAAAACAATCGTAAATACTGCAGGAAGAAAAGCGGGTAGAGAAAGCCTTGTGAATGTAATACGTTGCGTTTCTATTCCAAATATGTAGCAAATTGTATGATTTGTTTGTAGAAGAGGGAGTAGACACGCGAATGTTGCGTAAAAGAAAAGTAGGTAAAAAAGTAATGTGAATTGAAGCGGTTATTTTTCATTCGCCGAATTTTATACTTGCTGTCCTTCAAGTGTAAAACATTTGTTGAACAAGCAGCAGATTTAGCCCAAACGTTGCAGCGGCGTAGGTATACAACTGGAGTTTATATATTGTCGATATAGGTAAACGGCGCTTATCTTGATATGGTTTAGTATCAGTTGGACAGCTTGACAAATCTTGTTCATACATATTAGGAGCGGTACAGATCGATGTTTAATTTTCGACGGAATATGTCCTAAATGAAAACCGGGAACCTGAGCAACGATCAAGCACAACGAACGATCACCACTTAAAACAGTTGTATTGAAGGAATATATTTTAATCATGATTTTCCTACTTCACAGTACGTATGAGCGCGCGCGCGCGCGCACACACACACACACACACACACACACACACACACACACACACACACACACACACACACACACACACACACACACACACACACACACACCATATATCGTTGCACCATGAATCAATGTCCAGTCAATCCTACGTCCATTTTGTATCCAAGTTGTTTATAAAACAAGTGAAGTCAGCCTTTGTTGCCTTTGTTTTGCCAGTTATCATGATTTTAGAGGGCTTACTCCAGAAACTGCTTCAAAATGTAGTATTTCCCTCGTACATAATACAAGCTAAGTTATAGGATATGCGTATGTACTATATAGGTATTTGAATCTGAATTATTATAAGTGTCCCCAATTATTTTAAGTTCTAGTTTGCACCTAGGTAAGCCTCTTCATGTTTTATTTAGTTATTTATACTCACAAAAGTTAAAAGTTTATTAGATTTTATACTATTTGCCCCAAAGTAACTACAGAGGGCACCGTCATAATAGGTATGCAAATAGGTTAGTTACCTACAAGATAAGGCACAAGGTTTAGTTACACCAGTGGTATTCAACCTTTTTTCTCCGCGTACTCTGAGATCTGTGACATTGAATTTTTAAGTTCCAGTTCTACCTTTCAAACATTGCCCACACACGGCTTGTGTGTTTAAAAACACCAACAGTAAGTTTGTTGGCATAAATAAATAACAAATAGATTATAATATTTATAACTATATAATATAATATTTATAACAGGGAAGCACTATCAGCACAGGATGTACCCACAAGGGTTTGTCGCACAGCGGACAAAGAGGAACAGGGTCTCTCTTTAAAAGCTAGCCATGCATAAAATTGTAATGGTCAATACGTAAGGCAGCCAAGATCATATCCTGGCGATGAGATACGCGAGAGGAGGTTCCCAGTTTATCAGAAGTTCTTTCACTGCTATAAGCTTATTTCCGTGGACAGTTCTTCTACTCGTATGTTACGATTTAAATTACACAATAACTGCTTAGTTACATACCTACAACATAGAAACAAATGAATCTGAAATTATTTGAAACTTAAATTAAATTTTCTCCACAAAAGTAGCATATAATTATACCTGTGTGGTTTATCTTGTCTCTGGTCTAAAGAAAGAGAAAGAGGTATGTTGAAAAGAGACGCAGATACTCAGTCCTCTGTGTCTATTGTTATGGGGAAGGTGGGAGAAAATTCGGGAGCCTCTATCCAATCAGTGCTAGAATGAAGAGGCGAGTGTGAATAGACTTAGGACGTTTCTGCACGGAAACATTTTTTCTACCCCCTGCCCCCAACTGGCGTGATGGAAGAGACCTTCCAGTTTTATGGTCCAAGAGACAAGTTAAACCACCGGAGGTATATTCGAATTTTTAATTGAAAGAAGGCGATATGAACAAATTTCAAAACAAATGGACCAAAACTATGTCAAACCTTATGTAGGTATATGGAATTCTTGTACAAAATACCAGCCACTTAGTATTGTGAAGTAGAAAAAATGTGTTATCTTTTACTGATAAGATATGTTAATACTTTAGAATTCATACATACTGATTACAGTAATGGAGAAACAAATAGAAATAAAAGTGTCCATTCTGGTTTGTTTATAACAACGTTATGGTTTAATTTCTCACCATAAGGTAATTTTATTTGCTTATTTGAATAAAGGTACCAAGGAGTCCTTGGTCTCATAAGGAATGGCATTGTATTGTATAATATCCATTTGTAAGTTAGTGGTTTTGTATGACTTAGCTTTTCTGGGTTAGTGTGTCATCTGTGTAACTTGAAAATGCGTTATTCTTTTCTTTTTTCGCAAGACCTCATTGAGTAGATAGTACAAAAGTCAGTATATGATACCTACAAATAGCTGAACGTTTCCTCTTATCTCACAAAGAATCCAATTTACCTATGTGAATAGAACTTAAAAATAGTGGACATCAGATGTTTTAATGCTGTCTGTTCCAAATTTTAAATACCTACATTTTATTTGCCATAATAAATGCTAGGTTCTAAGAAAAGCATGATGTTACCATGAACGTCGACAGATTTTTTTTTCCGAGCGGGGGGGGGGGGGGGGGCACATGTTGGAAGTTTGCAATCACATATTAATTGATTATTTTGTTGTCAAAAGTTATAGTATTTGTTGCGGATAACCGCATTAATTTGTGCTAAACAAAAATTGCTCTTTACATAAGAATTAAAATAATAGTTTAATAGTCAGCACATTAAGCTCATTAATTTCTAAGAGGGGTCGCGGCTCCCCACCCCTTGCCCCTCCTTTGGGGACGCCCATGGATGTTATGATAGGTAAAATCCTTTAGATTTCTCTTATTTAGTAGTAGATAATAAGTAATTAATTTTGGTTGTTTAGAAGTATTTTATGTTATTTAAATTGTTTATTGTGCCCTATTTTATACATATTCTTTTCAGTTCAATTGATCTATATACCAAAAAACACTGTAAAAGACTGGTTTATTTAAAATTCACAGAAACCCTCATGGTAGGTACCTAGGTATATACGTCGATGGCACTTCCTTTATGAATTCAGCTTCCATTTCTTCTCATCTTCAGGTTATTCGGTTTTGACTAATGTGTAGTTATTGTTTAATTAGGAGCTGCTGAAAAGTAGAATTTTTGAGCAAATGGTCCATTTTCTCATTTTAGTGCTAGACCTGCAACTGTGATGGTTTTAAGTTGTAAAAAACAATACATACAAAAATGTACAATATTGCATGCTTTTTTTAAAATTATGCCTGAATAGTTTTGAAGGAAATACACTAACGAGCGTAAATCTGTAGCATCTGTCTTATATCCAGACAAAATTGCTTTTTTATCATTAGTTTCAGAGAAAGTGGGTCATGTGGTTGGTAAATTTAACAAGGCTAAGATAGGTTGCTTAATTATCCCTTAATAAGTATTACATTGTGGCCGTTAAGTTTTGTGAGGTTTCTCTTTAAGCCCCTGAGAACAGAGGAGTGGGAATCCCCTGCTGAAGTCGTTTGTTTTGTTGCAGTAATTCCTGGCATGGAGTACAACCACCATGGCTGCGATCAGGAGAGTTTACATCTTCTGTCGCCAGATGGTGACACTATGTCCGACGGAGAGCCTTCACCGCCGCGGCAAGCCCAACAGGACGACGAATCGCAGTTCGACAATGGCGACGCTTCCTCGGCTGGCCCGCCCCTCTCGGAGTCGCCCGGACAAGACAGTGGCTCGGAATCGGCTCGTCGCGCATGCGTAGAAGAAGCAGCCCCGCCTTCAGACTCGCCCCCGGACGAGGACACCAGAAGAACCCCGCGCTACGACCTAGACACCTACCCTGACAGCGGCGATATGGCCTCTTATGAACTAGGCGCGCGACACCACGCGGATAACCTGAGGCACCAGTCCTTTTCCCTAGGAGTTCTGTTTCCACACTTCAGCACCAAGCTGAGCGAACCTTCCACATACAACCACCACCGCGTCGAAGAGGACGACAGTCCCAGGAAAACACGCTTCCACCAGGAGAACGGTATCGAGGAAGACGGAAGACAACATCAGTACCTGTCGATATCACCTAGGAGTCAGCAGCAACAGCAGCAGCATTATCTGCACGATACCGGGGCAAGCTCTTCTCCAGAGATACCTCGGGGAGGGGAATCTCCTGCAGTGCAGGGAGGGGGGACTGCGCCGGGAACCTTCACGCATCTCACAACGTTGCAACCTTCCGCGACGTCAACGCCGTCACCTCTGCTCCAGCACCTGGGTCAGGACCGCGACATGTACGGCACAGCGTCAGCAGAACACCATGGTCATCACCTTTCAGGTCTCCACTACGCCCACGACACCGTGGTCAGCTCCACTTCGAGCCTCGTGCACTCGGCTGCCAGTCTCGCCAGGTAAGTCCTCAAACATTCTCAACTCAAACAACTTGGTCATGTGAAGCACATATCTTCCACATTTCAAAACATCAAAATATGCTCTGTTTACTTCCTTTATCATGCAGTAGGCGTTTATTCCACCCAAAAATTCGATATCGAGATTTCACAGCAAACATGCTTTGAGGACCCCTGAATCAAAAGAAAATTATTTACTTTTTCTGCTACGTATTTATGTTCCGGTTAAGATTGCATATGCGAGAAAAACAGTTTCATTAGAAATGCTTACATTAGTGAATCCTGGGTAGGTGCAAAATTTACTGAGTTAATAAGTGGTGGTTTAAGAATACGATGCCCCCTTGTTAAAAGTCGTTGTGGCCATGCACCTTCCCTTTTAAGCAATCTCACTTCGGAATATCAGAATATACGTACGCAATCTTGAACAACACATGTTTTGAAGTACCCCAATCCAAAATATAGCAATAAATAGCTGTGTGTCTGTGAGTAGCATAATTCAACAACGAGAATTGTGTTAAATATGACGTTTAAGCTCAAGAGCTACCAAAGTTGCGACACGAAAACTACCCTTCTCATTTTCTATTTTTCAGTCTGTGGATAGCATAACTCACAAACATAAAGTCGGTTAAAAACCAAAGTTGGTATTTGAGGTTAATGTCTTTCAAGGATGCCACATGAACATTTTGAAGAAAATTGCTCCGCCCTAAACTACCATTTACATTAACAGTTTTTCGAAAGTTTATTTTCTTGAACATGGCTCTAACGATTTTGATTAAAATGCCACATGTTTGAGATATTCTTATGACAAATGAAATGAATATTTTGAATTTTCTGGCTATAGCCCATGTAGTCCTGTTTACTCTGGATTACTTTCGCATAACTGGTAAACCGTAAGAGATAGACCAAGTCTTACTAGACAAAGAATGTAGATCTTCCTAAAACACACACTTTATGTCTAAATTTATTATTATTATTTTTTTTATAGAGCGAACCGTTTCGCAGATATTCCTTGTTATTTGTGTGAGTTTTGGAATACTTGTATCTCTTCGAATGGAACATAGACAAATCAGATTTTTTATCTGAAATTGGCCGGAATCCTATATGTTTGAGCTGCTTTCATGACAAATGTATATCTTGAATTGGGAATAACTTGTGATGTAAAAATGTTAACACCAGTAGGACTTAGGATACTGGGAAAATGCACACCTTACTTTTAAAGCTGTTCAAATAATACTCAAAACAGTCCTAATGTTACAGCGAATCACAATGTACAAGATTCAGTGTGGATTTATACGTAATTAATAATTAATCAACATTATTATGTTGTTTCCATGTTGGCACTACGTTTAATTAAGCGCGCATTTCTTACGTATGATGTGTATTTGTCATGGGATTCCCCCTCCAAGGCAAAGTCAGACTGTTGCGGCTTCGCTTACGTTAACCGCTGTATAATAAATGAGTGATATAACTAATGCAGCTAATGTTATTAGTGCATTTCAAATGAATCAGTTTTAGCGCACATACTAAGTTTCCATGGGGAATTCAAATCGATTTGAGTTCTCATTCCGGACTTAATACTGCATGAAAACGTGTATTCAAATCGAATTGAATCATAGAAGTGGAATCGGATTGAAATTCTGTTGTATGGAAACATCTACTGGATTCAAATCGATTTGAATCCGCCAAAAGTTGTAACTTCTACTGTACTCGTAAAACGTTGCACGCTCGTCATTTGTCTTACCGAAAGTGGTGTAATAAAACACAACAAAACCACTTTTATTTCTATAATCTCGCAATATAGCTATTCCCCTAATAAAACACTAACCACAAAACCTACTACTTAAAATATGCAGAAAATAATTTTTTACAGGTTCGCCAAATGACCAACAAAAAGGCTTGAACTATTTATGCTTGAGCCATGCGTATCCAAATCGATCTCATTCAGGATTAAACTCAACATGTAAACGCGGATCGTATTGAGAATGGTATTGGCCTCTAATGTTTTCAATTCCCCATGGAAACGTAGTAACTGTTTTGGTTTCAAAGATACGTTGCACATAGTTGGTCTTACTTGTCAAAGTCCGTGTAATTTTCACTAGAGAGCATTAAACCTATCAACACAACAGAGTAGTAAAATCATTAAGGGGACTGGAAGGTGTCAGTTCGCTACATATGGCAGGTAGGGGAAAAAGTGTAGATATTCCACCCAAAAATCGGATACCGAGATTTCTCTGGAACATGTTTTGAGACTACCTTATAATCCCCCCCCCCCCAAAAAAAAAAAAAAATCTGATGTGTTACACTCACATGACTTTCTCTACTCTTGTACTAGCCATTCTTACAAACTCTTGTTGCTATATCTTCTTCGTGTTAGTTCAGATAAACAGTTGTACAAATTATCTTATTACTTATTTCCTTGTAAGTACAAGGGGAATATTAGGATACAGTAGGCTTTGAGCGATAGTCAAATCGTTTAAATCTTTCAAATTCCGTTCTTTTGCACGCTTGACTAGTAAAAAAAAATGAACAACGATGTTCCATTTACCAAAGTTTTGTTTTCCGAAACTGACACAAATGACAAGGAATATCTCCGAAATGGTCCACTCTACAAAAAAATGTATTGGGATATAACCTGTGTGTTTTAGCGAGATCTACAATTTTTATACAGTAAGATTTTCTCTATCTCTTATGGTTTACGAGTTATTCAAAAGTCCATCCAGAATAAACAGGACCACATAGGCTACAGCCAGAAAATTCAAAATATACATTTCATTTGTCATACAAATATCTTAAAGATGTGGCATTAGAGCCATTTTCAGAAAATCAAAACTTTTGAAGAATTTTCCATGTAAAGGGTAGTTTAGGTGGGGCCATTTTCTTCAAAATCTTCGTGTCGTATCCTTGAAAGACATTAAACTTAAATACCAACTTTGGTTTTTAACCCACTTTTCGTTTTTGAGTTATGCTGTCCACAGGCTGACACACACACACACGCACACACACGCACGCACGCACGCACGCACGCACACACACACACACACACCATCTCTCACACACACACACGGACCTTTTACGAGTACTAAAGGTGCTTTTTTTGGATTCAGGGGGTCTCAAATCATATATTTCTGGTGAAATCTCGACATCGAACTTTTGGGTGGAATACAATACTTTCTCTACTTACCAGTAGAGAAGGTAAAAAGTGAATGGAGTTACAAACCTACAATGTGAAACGATTAAAATGGTCCTGGAGGTAATAGTACAAATACCTATGCCATGTTGCATGACGGGTCTATAACAGATACCTAATATCACGTAAGATACGTAAAGTTGCATTCATTTTAAAAACCGTCCTCTTCATCAGAACCTGCCACAAAAATGGCATAGTCCTTCGACGATGACTCCTGAGAACTATAGCTGTGCAGGCTTTGAATTTTCTGAACTATGTCCTTGCGTAAATCATTAGTTGCAGCAACATTTCCCTGTCCAAATCTTATTGCCAAAATGGAGTCCGAGGTGCCCACTTTCAGTCTATTTCGTTTTGTTATTATTGCACATATTTGGCTGAAGACCCTTTCAAAACTGGCGTTTGAGTATGGAAGAGAAAGGATGGAACCTGCAATTTTCACTATGTCAACAAATGGTTTTCCTCCACCAGCGTCTCCAAAAGACGCAACTTAACTCCAAAATGTCTGTTACTTTAGTCCTTTTTACTTTCTCTACTGGTAAGTAGGGGAAGTATTGTATTCCACCCAAAAATTCGATGTCGAGATTTCACCGGAAATGCATGTTTTGAGGCCCCCTGAATCCCAAAAAAGCATTTTTAGAAAAAGGTCCGTGTGTGTGTCTGTGTGTCAGTCTGTCAGTCTGTGGACAGCATAACTCAAAAACGAAAAGTCGGTTAAAAACCAAAGTTGGTATTTAAGTTTAATGTCTTTCAAGGATGCGACACAAAGATTTTGAAGAAAATAGCCCCACCCTAAACTACCATTTACATGGAGGATTTTTCGAAAACTTTGATTTTCTTGAAAATGGCTCTAACGATTTTGATTAAAATGCCATATGTTTGAGATATTTTGATGACAAATGAAATGTATATCTTGGATTTTCTGGCTATAGCCCCTATAGTCGTATTTACTCTGGACGACTTTTGCATAACTGGTAAGCTGTTAGAGATAGACTAAATCATACTATACAAAAAAATGTAGATCTTGCTAAAATACACAACTTATGTCTCAAATTTTCTTGTAGGTTGCACCATTTCGGAGATATTCCTTGTTATGTGTGTGAGTTTCAGAAAACAAAACTTTCGTGAAATGGAAAATCGTTGTTCATTTTGTTATATGTTAAGTGTGCAAAGAGAACGGAATCTCAAAGCTTTAAAGGATTTTACTATCGCACAAAGCCTACTGTATTCTAATATTCCCCTTGCACCTACAAGGAAATATGCAATAAGATAATTTGTACAAATGTTTATCTCAACTAACAAGAAAGAACATATAGGAATAAGAGTTTGTAAGAATGGTTAGTACAAGAGTAGAGAAAGTCATGTGAGTGCAACACATGAGATTTTTATGTGGTGTATTCTTCCACTGATTATCTGTTAATTCTGTGACACTGGGATCCTGTACAGAGAGTACAATTCAATAACAGGACGTTAAACTGGTTTTAGACACTCTTCCGTAGAAAAGAGTGACATCTTGAAGAACTTTAATGTTCTCAGGAAATTGCTGCCGCGGTTTTCTTAAGTTCTAGAAGGAATTCAACACATCTATGAAGCAACTGTTTTAACTTCAATAGCAGACATGTATGGCTCCCATTAAAATCCAAGATAGGGATGTGGGTGCAAGTGGTCCTAAGCCTTGGAATTCAAACTATCCAATTGGAATCCAGGAGTTTGAATTATGGTTACGGCTATACCTAATTGTAAGTTATAACCAATACGCGTGGGGGACGACGATTAATGGTTTCTATAAACACTGCTTAGCATTTTGTTTTAATTTGCTTGCCCTGTCAATTGAAATAATTAATTTGATAATATATTTCAGTTTCAAAAGCCCAGATTAAGCCCTAATTATGTTACAAAAACACTAGATTTTCGCCATGGCGCTAACTGTATAAATATGACACCAGACACATTTAAAAAGCACCAGATCTGGTGCCAAAAGCACTAAATTGGCAACCCTGATATCAGCGTCCTTCCCTGAGTGCTTGTGGTTAACGTTTCACACTTTGCACCCTTCAACAAAAGCACATCTGCGGGTGCCCTTACACAAGCCTTGCGTAATGCAGCTGTTTAGGTAGATGTTTAATTACTGCATTTAAACAGGGGACAGAATCAGATCAGAGTTCGGTCAAAGTGTCTGGCATATAATGATTATTTTTAATTTATCTTATTACGTTCTTATATTAAAAAAAATATGTCTGTCTCTCTTTCGGTCTGTCTATGTGACTGTCCGAACAGCACAAGCAGAAGAAAATGTCAGTTAAATGACAAACTAGTTTTTAAGTTCACAGCAGCTCCCAAGAATGATCAACCAACAAGATGAAAATCCTTCACCTCAAACTACCCTTTGTAGTACAACGACTTTTTTGTTATTTTTTATTTTCCCGAAAAATTGCTATAATGTCGTGTGTTTAAGGCATTTGCATGATAAATACGATGTACCTACCTACCTTACCTATAGGGTGTTTGGTTTATCTTGTCTCATACCTAAGGAAAGAGAAAGATGTAGGTATGTTCAAAAGAAATGGACATATTCACTCCTCTGTCTCTGCTGCTATGTGGAAGGTGGAAGAAAATTCGGCTACTTCTTTCCTATCAGGGCTGGGCTGAAGAGGCAAGTATGAATAGACTTCCGACGTTTCTGCATACAAAACATTTTCTACTCCCTGCCCCTAACTTGCGTGTTGGGAGTGACCTTCCATTGTTATGGTCCTAGAGACAAGCTAAACCACCGTAAGTAGGTATACCTGAAATTTTATGGGCATGTGCATGAAGTAGTTGGTCATTGGAATATTTTTGTGTTACTGGAAAACCGTAAGAGATAACAAAATTGAGATCTCGTTAAAGTACACAGATTAAGTCCAATATCTTTTTGGGGGTGAGCAACCGTTTTCGAGATATTATTTATTAGTTGTTTCAAATTCTTACTAAGTTCTAAGTCGCTATTCGTTTTAACTTTTCTGGTCATGTTAACATCATGGAGTTTCAAGGTCATTTCAGGCGATCCACTTGTAGAAGAATCTTGTTACCGTTTTGTGCCTATAAGCAAACGTGTAAATGTTAATTGAAAATCTGGATTAACAAAAAGTAAGAGACTGAGTTTTAGTAAAAATAGTTGGAAGAAGATTGGGCACAGAAAATCACGTGTGTAACACATAAAGTTTTTTACTTTTTCTGCTACTATATCTGTGGTCAATAGAAAAGATACTGTATTTCACCGAAAATTTTGATATCGATTTTTTCCCCCATTTGAAGAGCTCATTTTACTTCTGTGGTCATATCCGGGAATTGAGGAACAATTGACGGTGTTAATAACTTGTACAACAGTCAATGTTGGCTTACAATGAATCATGTTCGTTCATTCTTCCGTGCTCTGTGAAGAGTAGGAAATTGTTCTAAAGAGAAATTCCTGCACTCTGCGTTGAAAAGTCGGAACGCTGACGACTCCATCACAGAGGAAATGCACACAAAACACTTCTTTTGTTTTCCGTAACAGATTGTATTGCAGAGCAGCATACGTGTCGGGGGCAATAGCAGAACTAATGCTAGAAATTCTGCGTGATTTACGAACGAATCATTTTCCCGTTCTTCGTGCAGCTAAATGTGCTAGGAGTAACAATTCAAGCAATTAGCACATTACACGTAACTGAAAGGGCTCTATTTCGTCCGTAGTAGTGACACTTCAAAATACAGGTATTACAAGGAACATTTAAAGCGAAATTACACAATTTTCTAGGAAATAAAACAAAATGTGGTGTGTTACTCTACCCACTGTTCTGAAAATTATTATTAAAACTCATTATTTACTTTATAGAAATTGTTTGATTGCCTATTTGGTTGTGGCAAAGGGGGATTGAAGCAATAGTCAAATGTTTAAAAAATAAATAAAATAAAAATAATGGAGAAGCATACAGGTTTTAAGAAGTCTTGAGGGCAGCGTAACTGGCCGGGAGGGCTCGGGGCGCTGAGCACGTCCCACCCTCCAGTACTGCACCCCACTCATGACACCTGTAGTGGGCAGAGGTGGGGGACGCAGTTGCGCTGGGGTTTAGTTTTATACTGGTTTTAAAATTTCATACATGACATCATAAGGGAAAAAAAAAAAAAAAAAAAAAAAACAATAGTGACTTACCACTTAAATATATGACAAAAGTATCAAAAAATTCAAATCAAAACAATGAAATGTTAATGCTATAAAAATTATGTCGCAAACTGTGTTTTTAATGAGAACTACTCGTAAATGTTTCATGTAAAGGTTTAGTAAATATATTTTCGTTTTTAGATTATAAGTACAAAAATGTAATGAGAATGAAAGAGATTGCATAGGCTATTTGCAAAAACATTCAAATGCCATATTTTCTTTAAGTCAGTATTTATACGTATACTTTAATTAGAGTTTTTTAAAAAATAAAGAATCTGCTGGGGCAGATTTCGTCCAAATCATTTTGTTTCATCCTAAGTTACTAAACTTAATGATAAAGATCTGAACTCAAGGGCACGCACGCATGCACACACACATACATACACACACACACACACACGAATACTTAAATATAATGGAACTAGGAGACCTCAAGATATGCATTTTTGGTGATAACTACAAATTGAATTTTGTTTTAATCAAATAAAATACTCACTCCTTCACACTATGGCAGATAAATAGCAGATAAATAACAGTAAATATGTCTCCTATGGAGAGAATTAAAACAAAAGTCATGGTTTCCATTTGGGATGGTTTAACACAGATAGTTCAAGTTTAATTTTCCAAATTATGCTCAAAATACTGACGAATTCCAATACTATGTAATATACTAAAGTAATTACCTATCGCTAAATGTACCTAACCAAGGCAGTATTTCTAACAAGAGTATACCACACCAACCTGGCAAAAACACATTGCTTTCCCGAGTCCCAGGAATAGGCAAACTGCATCGCACTACTCAAAAAAAACACATAGAATGCAATGAAAATGGATGGTCATTCTAAGAGGAAGCCGAGGAAGGGGTCAAAATACACTGCTTCAGTATTTGAATAGGATGGACATACGAAAAGCTGTTTCAGGAAAAAAATATTTCTTTATGCATGTTATTGCAAAAATACTGGAGCTCTGCTGGAATACCCATTAATAATTTTCATTCAGCGCATGAATTTTGTCTAATATCGTCTGTTTAACGAAATTTGAGTAGTGGGCAATTTGAAGTACTTTCATGTTATTTGATTCAGTATTTCGTATTCCTATAAAAACTTTTATTCTATTTCCTTTAAAATATAGCCGTTTTAAAGCAGATCATGGACCGTTTCTTAGAAATAAGGCTGTGTGCATACAAATCAACTATTATTTCATTATTATTTTCGAACACTTACTTGCATTTTCTTTCTGAGTTTTGTGCTGCAGGACCAGAAAGAACATTCAGTTTTTTCCCCATCCTAAACTACTTGAACTGCTTCTCTCAGACATTCCTACTGATTCCAGTTTCCTCATGGAATCACAAACGAAATACAGATTTAGGGAAGTATATGCTAAGTAATTTCTTAGTGTCACTTAAATGTTCTTGAAGAACTTTAATTCAACTGGCATCTTTACAAAAGAGTAATTCACTATAAAGTTAGGTGGCCACCTAAAAGTAACAGTGTATAGACTAGCGGGCTGTGAAGCGGTATCACATGCGCACATGGCAGAGGAGGAATTCCCCGTTCTTATCTAGCAGGCTCATGTAGCTTGAGAAAGCAGGGTATTTATATTTTCTTCAAACTTAAGGCTAACATCAGTTCTTCCAATAACGAATAATATATTGCGACATCTGGACCATGTAATTGAGCATTAAAGAAGTTGGATGGTGCCTTGTTAAAATAACTGTGCTGCTGCTTTTATGTGATTTTATGTAGATATGTGAAAATTATTTTAAAAAATCTGATGTGTTGCACTCACATGACTTTCTCTACTCTTGTACTAACCATTCTTACAAACTCTTATTCCTATATCGTCTTCGTGTTAGTTAAAATAAACATTTGTACAAATTATCTTATTGCTTATTTCCTTGTAGGTGCAAGGGGAATATTGGAATACAGTAGGCTTTGTGCGATAGTCAAATCTTTTAAAGCTTTGAGATTCCGTTCTCTTTGTACACGTAACATATAAAAAAAATGAACAACGATGACCCATTTCATGAAAGTTCCAAGTTTTCCGAAACTCACACACATAACAAGGTATATCTCCGAAATGGTTCACCCTACAAGAAAATTTATTGAGACATAAATTGTGTATTTTAGCAAGATCTACATTTTTTGTATAGTATAATTTGGTCTATCTCTAATGGTTTACCAGTTATGCAAAAGTCGTCCAGAGTAAATACGACTACAGGGGCTATAGCCAGAAAATTCAAGATATACATTTCATTTGTCATAAAAATATCTCAAACATATGACATTTTAATCAAAATCGTTTGAGCCATTTTCAAGAAAATCAAAATTTTCGAAAAATGTTCCATGTAAAGGGTAGTTTAGGGTGGGGCTATTTTCTTCAAAATCTTCGTGTCACATCCTTGAACGACATTAAACTAAAATACCAACTTTGGTTTTTAACCGACTTTTCGTTTTTGAGCTATGCTGTCCACAGGCTGACAGACTGACAGACTGACAGACACACAGACACACACACACACGGACCTTTTTCTAAAAATGCTTTTTTGGATTCAGGGGGCCTCAAAACATGTATTTCCGGTGAAATCTCGACTTCGAATTTTTGGGTGGAATACAATACTTCCCCTACTTACCAGTAGAGAAAGTAAAAATGGTTTCCTTTATGTAATTTATGTGAATATCCGAAAATATTTATTTACATACAGAAAATATTCATTTTTATGTGAAATAAAACTTAAAATATCTCTCCAGTGTGAATATCCAGAACATTAAACTCAGTTTCAAGTTCGTACTGGGACGCAAACAAAATACGTACGTATTTACCTAAAAATCTGAGCGCTACTAATAACTTTGAGTAGAAGGTAAAATAAGTAAACTCCACATAATCAAACGACGTGGTTTAAAATGGTTTTATTACAGGGAAATAAAACATTACAAACGCAGATGGACATGTGTACAATGATCCAATGCAAAAACTATCACGGGAGTGACACGTTCACAAACAATGAACCAATGCATTAACTATCACGTGAGTGACACATAAACAAATAACGAACTAATGCAATTATCACGTGATACATCTCGTCCATCTTGTTGGACACGCGTATGTCCTTGATGACGTAGCATGTGCACGGATTATATTAAGTTGAAGTCAGCTTCTGCTGTCGAAAATGCGTCACTGGTGTTAGGTTGTGTGTGGGTGTCAAGTACAATAAAGACATGCATTTTACTCTTCCTGTTACATGACCGCTACCCAGCAGGTGGCTATGTTATATTCCACTATCTCCGCAGTTTGTATCTGTTTCTCTGGGGTCCCCGCAGCGTGTGTAGTGGTAATCCCCAAATCTGGAGGTCCCGGGTTTGATTACTGGCTGCTAATCCAGAATGAAGATGACCTCTGAGGAAATTTTCAGAAATTTCAAGATATACATGTCATTTGCGATGAACATGTTTTAAATATGGTATTTTAATAAAAGTAGCTTGAACAATTTTTGTAAAACAAAAATTTTTGGAAAATGTTCTGTGTAAAGGCTAATCTGAAATGGGCGATTTCTTTAAAATCTTCGTGTAGCATCATTAGAAGCCGAACTTAAAATCAAACTTGCTATTTACTTTTTGTTTTTCAGTTATGTTGTACACACACACACACACACACACACACACACACACACACACACACACATACACACACACAGTTGGTTGTTGTAGTGTATAACGCCCGCTTTTACTACTACGGCACCGCAGGCGGTGACACTGATGATACATGGAATGAAGATGGAGCACCGGTGGAATGAGATGGCGGGGGAAACCGGAGCACTCGGAGAAAACTCGCCCTGACGCCGTTTCGTCCACCACGAATACCATATGCGGGTCCCTGGGATCGAACCCGGGCCGCCTAGGTGGTAGGCGAGCGCGCTAACCACACAAACACACACACATTTTTTCACACCACACACAACTCGCACACAATTTTTATTCAGTCTCAAAACATGTATTTCAGGTGAAATCTCGATATCGAATTTTTCGGTGCAATACAAACTTTCCCTACTTATACTCGTACATACGTAGTAAAAATGAGTAATAAACTAAATTGTTAATCATTGTATATTTATGAATACTTTACCTATTCAGTTATCTTGAAGGCTGCAATAGCTGAATATACATTCCTCAGTAATATCAACATAGAAAAGCGAATGTATTTATTCTGTTCCTTTGTTCAAAAGTGGGACATCTTATGAATGAAATAATTTTAAATCTGGAAATGGCATTTTTGCTGTTTTCTCAAAGTGGTTATATATAATGCGTTTAATTAAATTTTGAGATGCCTGTTTAAATTACCAATGAAATTCAGGCAAGTATACATTAAATGTATTATGAAATAGTTGCCGAAAACGCAATTATCCTGCTTGTAAAATAATTTTGGTTTGTAATAGAGAAGTAAAAGTAATATAATAAAACTAGAACAGAACAACTGAAGGGGTTCAGCACCCCCTCCTAACTATCCAGAGGGGTGACTCAAGGAGCCTCAGTGCCCTCGTTCCCGCGCCTCTTCGTGAGTCGAAGGAGAAAGTAAAATTTGGGAAATATTGAGCATGAATATTAGATTCCTGTGCAGATGAAAAACTCAACCTAAGCTTGCTTCACTTAATAAACTTTAAAATATCAGGTACATTAGGACTGAACTCTTCTTCTTTATCTGATTACCCTTCCTGTGTGAAGGACTTACACCCTCTAGGACAGTTGGTGGGCAAACCCTAAGACATTAGGTTCTGCAACCTGCTTGACACAGAACACACGCTTGGGGTAGGACACGTGAAATCAGCGCTATTCCAAGTCAAGGTCCAGGCGTTCTGCCCATGGCTCTGTGCCTGAGGTCAGTTGCTTGTCGGGGATCAAAGGAACCTATGGACTGGACAGAGTGAAGACCTGGAAGAGGGTGGTCAGCCCAGCACCAGGTATGATAGTGAGGGAGGGGATGATATGAAATGCAGGCGAAATGGATGAAGGGAAAGGTGATAAAGCAGTTGGTGGAATGAATGGCGGCGGAAACCTCAGTACCCGGAGAAAACCCGCACAGACGCTGCTTTGTCCACCATGAATACCACAAGCGTGTTCCTGGGGTCGAAGTGGCCACAGCGCCGCCGTATTGAGGCTGAACTCATAAAGTACAAATTGATGTGTTACAGTCACATGACTTTCTCTACTCTTGTGCTAATTATTCTTAAAAACTTTTATTCCTCTATCTTCTTCATGTTAGTCAATACAAACAAACAATTGTAGAAATTACCCTATTGTTAATTTTCTTATATCTACCTAGGTACAAGGAGAATATGGAACTACAGTAGGCTTTGGGCGATAGTCAAATGTTTTAAAGCTGGTCGCTGCATGAAGGCCCCGAAGTTCTGTTCTTTTTGCAAGGCGAAGAGATGAAAAAGTGAATATGACCTTCCATTTGAGAAGAGTTTAAGTATTGCAAAACTCACACAGATAACAAGGAATATTACTGAAATAGTTCACTAAAAATGCATCAGCCATAACGTGTGTTTTAACATTACATTTTTAAGATCTACATTTTTGGATAGTGAGCGTTGGTCTATCTCTTACCAAGTATGCAAAATTTATCAAGAGTGAACAGCACTACATGGGCTATAGCCGGAAAACTGAAAATAAACATTTCATTTGTCATAAAAATATCTTAAACGTATGGCATTTTAATGAAAATCATTAGAGCCTTTTTGAGTTCAGAATTTTCGAAAAAGTTTCCAGGTAAAGGGTAGTTTAGGTTAGACTTTAGAGGAATTTTCCTCAAAATCTTCGTGTTGCATCCTTGAAAGACATTAAATTTAAATATCGGCTGTTCGTTTTTGAGTTATGTTGTTCACAGACATACATACACATGTACACACACGCGCGCGCGCGCGCGCGGACCTTTTTCTAAAAATGCTTTTTTGGATTCCGGTGAAATCTCGAGATCGAAATTTGGGTGGATTACAATCCTAATCCCTACTTACCATACGTAGTAGAGAAGGTGAGAATTGAGGGTTATTTTTAAGGCGATTCCTTCGATCTTAGCACTTCTGGTGCAAATCAAAGCGTTCTACGCACGTTAGATGTTAACCAAATTTAGTGCAATTTGATATACAATGTCATAAATATACCGGCTATGAACTCGGAAAGAAGCTACAATGATGAAATAAAAAATTAGACTTTCAAAACCACGTAATACTATAATAAATCAAGAGTGACCCACAAGAAAAAACTTTTGTAATATACCAATGCTTTTGTAAAAGTTTTTATCTCTCAAGTTTCATAAAATTAGAATGTCCAGATCTTCCACCAGTGACATCAAATTTGTAATTATTTTGCTTACCTATCAATATTTAGAAAAATAAACTTAAAAAGTATTAATTTCATTTACGTACCTCAAATTTGGTAGTTGTTGTAATGGGTAACACTTAAGCAAAAGATACATTTTCAGAAAAATGCAGGAACGAATGTGGAAGTTTGAAAATTGGCTCCCAATGTCCATTAAACTGTATACATATTCCCTAACACTCCAGCATAAAACTTACACTCCCCGGTGTTTATTAGTAGCTGTTGTTGAACCAAATACCCGGTTGCTGATGCTTAGCAACTGTTTGAATGCACATTCCACTGGCATTCTTCAGATTGAGATAACAAGCGATACTAAGAAACGCTGGTTGCATTCCCAGAAATTCCCGCTGATCTAATGTTTGGCCTTGAACGCTACCCTTAATCTCTCGCTGATTATAGAAAATCTAATCTCAGCAGTAAAAGTGGTGCTCACTTCTTCCCGACTCAGGGACGGTGCCCGGTTCAAGGTCATGGTCAGGGTTAAAGGTGTGCAGCTGTGGGGACACGCTGACCTAAACGCAACGAAAACACGTAAACGTGGACATAAAAAGTACCTATGTAAACCCTCATTCATAACGTAACGTAAACATAACCTCGTACGTCTAGGAAGCTAAACTCAGTCACGAGTCGCGAAATAATTAAGAAAAGTGATGCACTTATGTAAATATTTTTTCAAATGTAAATATCATTTTAGGCAATTGGGATTAAAAATAGGACTTTTAACCCAAGTCACACAAACAAAAGTTGTGCTTTATTGCACCATTACGACGTTTTATAGCACTCCGTTGCTACCAACTGTGGTTTCAATCAACATAGTTACTCTTTGTATCTGCACGTGTTCAATAAACCGACTTGGTGTGAGTTTTTACATTGATTTATGCCATTTTACATGGTTAATTTCTCATGGCGATTGAATTATAAACTCAAATCGTCATACTTCAGTTAATCACAATACGTTGTCCTGTTCCTTTGTTGGCAGTCTTGTACTTTCTTTTATCTGAATCATTATTACTTTGTCTACTGGTAAGTAGGGGAAGTATTGTACCTATTCCACCCAAAAATTCGAAGTCGAGATTTCACTGCAAATATGTTTTGAGACCCCCTGAATCCAAAAAAAGCATTTTTACTTTCTCTACTGGTAAGTAGGGGAAGTATTGTATTCCACCCAAAAATTCGAAGTCGAGATTTCACAGGAAATACATGTTTTGAGGCCCCCTGAATCCAAAAAAAGCATTTTTAGAAAAAGGTCCGTGTGTGTGTCTGTGTGTCAGTCTGTCAGTCTGTCAGTCTGTGGACAGCATAACTCAAAAACGAAAAGTCGGTTAAAAACCAAAGTTGGTATTTAAGTTTAATGTCTTTCAAGGATGCAACACCAAGACTTTGAAGAAAATAGCCTCACCCTAAACTACCCTTTACATGGAACATTTTTCGAAAATTTTGATTTTCTTGAAAAATGGCTCTAACGATTTTGATTAAAATGTCATATGTTTGACATATTTTTATGACAAATGAAATGTATATCTTGAATTTTCTGGCTATAGCCCCTGTAGTCGTATTTACTCTGGACGACTTTTGCATAACTGGTAAACCGTTAGAGATAGACCAAATCATACTATACAAAAAATGTAGATCTTGCTAAAATACACAATTTATGTCTCAATAAATTTTCTTGTAGGGTGAACCATTTCGGAGATATTCCTTGTTATGTATGTGAGTTTCGGAAAACTTAAAACTTTCGTGAAATGGATCAACGTTGTTTATTTTTTTATATGTTAAGTGTGCAAAGACAACAGAATCCCAAAGCTTTAAAACATTTGACTATCGCACAAAGCCTATTCTAATATTCCCCTTGTACCTACAAGGAAATAAGCAATAAGATAAGTTATGCAAATGTTTATCTTAACTAACACGAAGAAGATATAGGAATAAGAGTTTGTAAGAATGTTTAGTACAAGAGTAGAGAAAGTCATGTGAGTGCAACACATCAGATTTTTTTTTATCTGTCATCCGAATAATGGATAAAATGACGGCAAGCAGTAATATGGAGGAAATTTAATTCTAAGAGCCGGGTTTAGTTCTGGAAGCTGTCGAAAATTGGAATTACTACAAAAATAAATTCAGGAAAAGATATAGTACAGCATATAATAGCTTCATTGTCTGGTGCAAGGTAAACACTGACATTCTCGCTACCACGTGTGTTTGATCTTCTCCAGCCGCAATTAGTTGTATATGCGCCTTCATTTTATATAGTACGAGGAGTGTCGTTGCAAACCATATTATTTAAAAACAAAAGTTACAAAACTTATCTTCATTTAATAGGAATTGAATAGTATAGCAGATAAAGAACTTTTTACGAAATCCAAGGGTTCGAAATTGAAGATTTGTACCCGATTTAATATGGATTGCTAACGTCACCAACGTATTTATAAATAAAATACAGTAATATCAAGCTGAAAAGCTTTGCATGATTATAATTATTGTTCAAATACCTATTTACAAGCTCCTTATTGGACAAAATGGGGTGCATTAATGTTGTTCTAACATGTTTACTCTGAAAAATGTGTGTTTCTCGGAAAAAGTCTGGTTACTCTGGTTACTTGCAATAACTATTAAAACCAATTTGCTTACTGAATAAACAAACATAATATTATAAGGATATTTACAAGACAATAACAATAATAATAATGAAAATTACTAAGTAATTTGGATTAGATTTACAAAAACATAACTCTAACAACAGTTTTTACCTACAGGCTACCACTCTCTTCCAATCACACGCTTTCGCATTTTTATTCTCACAATTAAGTGGTTCTAATGCAGTTAATGTTTTTGTAAACGAATGCAGCTTTCCTTCTCATTCCAACCATCACCAAATCTCTTTATTAACAAAAAACTTTGGAAATAGATTCAAACCCACACATTTTTTCGCTAGATACCCTGCAGTTGACTGAATGAGTGATGGTTCTGGGATATGAACTATGTACTTTCCTTTCTTTAGAACGAAGGCGTTTTTAGGGATCGTCTACCAGCCATATGGGTTCCATTTTTGTCGCACACTGCATTTTCCATCTTTTAGATCGGGGTGTCAGGTGTACTCTTTGGAGAACCTTACGCAGTGAGCGACAATGCCTCGCTCCACTCCTCAGTCGGAGGGACAGAGAATCAGTATACAGTGACGGACATAAACAGGGGATTCCATGACAGTTTCTAAGTCATACCTTGAATTTTCTGGGAATGCCCTCAGAAGATGTCTTCATTCTGGATGATTGGTACATAAATGATAAACTGTAAGAGACAGACAAAAGCTTACTAAATAAAAATCTGAATATCTAAGACACACAATTTATGTCAAATACTTTTTTCTTTTGAGTGACCATTTCCGAGATATTCTTATTTGTTTGAATTTGCCAATACTTATAGGTACCTTTTTCAATAAGAATATGTTATTCGTTTTGTCAGTCGTTGGCCTTGCATAGAGAACGGAATTACAAAGACATCGCATAGGAACTAGCTCTTAAAACATTTCATTATCTTTTAAAGCCTACCGTAATACCATATTCCCTTTGAACCTATAAGAAAATTCACAATAGGGTATTTTGTGAAAATGCTTATGTAGATTAAAATGTAGTGTATAGAGAAATAAGCATTTGCAAGAATAGTGTGTATAAGAGTGAGTATAGCTCTACAAATGTTTGGGAACAGAGCTTCTCCAAGTAGAAGTATATTAAAAGTCTATTGTCAAGTTTAACTCAAATATTGATAGACTTGTTAAACGTAAGCAGTACCAAAGAAGTCGCTAATGAACAGATGTTTATCGTATAAGATGCGAAAGTGCTTTCCAAAATCAAATGCAATGTACACGTCACCAAACCGTCACTGCAACACAAGGCACAGTAGGGGGTTAAAGAGAGGCAAAGTCCGCGTATGTTGGAAGGAGGTAAACCCACACTCCCCTCTTTCGCAAACGTTGGGCATCGCTCACTTTCAGATACTCTCGCTTCATTTCATGACTACGTCATGCACTTCCAATCAGTACAGTGTCGTGAATGTCAAGAGAGCCTACTGATCTGTAAATTGAACTGTTATCACGTTTTCAAAGCTTTTGATCCACAATTTCAAAACCTCTGTCTGCTGGAAGGAACTCACAAGGAATAACTGCTATTTCTTTTAGGGCTGGAAGCACTCTTTTCAGAAGGTAATGTACCAAAGCATGAACAGCAGGCATTTTCTTGTTTTGGCCCCCACCCGATCTGCGAAAATCCTCTATCCTGCGCACATGAACGGTTTGAGCCGCATTTCACATGCCTATTACCTAGGGTCAAAATACGATTTCATGAAGAGTTGACAGCATGAAAGACCATGCCAAAAAGTGTGTGAATTCATGTAAAATTAGATTTTGTCCAAAGGTGGGTCGCGGGTTCGAGTCCCGCCTCGGGCGTGGGAGTTGGTGTGTGTTTTGTATACAGGGTGGAAGGGAAGTCATGACATTCCTTCTAATATGTGCTTCATAGAAGCATTACAAACAAAAAAGTATAATGGCATTTTGTTCTTTGATTTACTTAAAAAAAATAAATGGTTTTTGTTCCAAAGTGGATGCGTGATTCTACAGGAATGTACGAATGTAAGTTTGTTACTTGTAAGATGCGCAGAGTAACTTATTTCTGACATAGCGTCCGTAGTAATTATGGGACATCTCACAGGTTTCGAAATAATTAACCACTTAAAAGACGTGAAGGAATACTAGGAGCAGCTCTCTCAACGTGAAGTATGTTGACAACGTTGGTTGAGGTTGGTCAGGGAATTGACCTAGTTTGTGAATGTAAACAGGTCGGGCACTTACACAATGCACACACAAGAAGCTACAGAAGAACACTCATAAACACGGCACAAAAGATGAAGACTATACAAGAAACACAAAAAGACAAAAACCCTCCCCTTATCACACTCATACACGTATACGATAAATATCAAGAACAAGAAGAACAGAAAATACGAGACCATCTACAACACTTTCAAAACATTTAGACACACAATAAACACAAACACACACTAAAACCCCTAACATACAAAAACACACTAAACATACAAAAAATACCAATGAGCCAAGCAGCAACATTAGAATAAAAACAAAAAACCAGCAATAAAACCATAGATCTTCTTTGGGCAGAAGCACATGAATGGAGCCATGGATGTGGAACACGGGAACTGACACACAGATACACAAATCACAACACACTACACTACACAATGTCAACAAAAACACAAATAACACAAATACGCACCTAAGCCGAGGGAAATCCCAACACGTAAACGAAACAAATATCACACTAGACTGAAGAGGGGTTTCCCTAAACAGCCCGGGCATGTTGTAAGCATGCCCAAATAAACATTTTTGATTGATCGCTTTCGTTCTAATGTTTTGGGAGCTAACACTTCTGATTGGCATACGCTAGCGCAGTAGTCACGGAATGACAAGGCAGCGTATGATTTTGTTTTCAAGACGCACCGTTACGCTGTTTGTTTATGTACTGAGTAAGGGAAAGTGACGCCCACACAATCTGCAGTGCTGCCAGCTTGTTTTCGACAAAACTCCGTAGGAAATGACCAGAGACAAAAACGTAAGATACAAAATGTGCTCCAAATACCGAGATCTATCACTGGCTTAAATTAATGCAATGACTTCCCTTCCACCCGGTATGTATGAAGAACAGAAAAAAGCACGGAAAATACATCGAGGGGAAAAGGGGAGAAATTAAAAGTAGCAACATTATCTAAATAAAAGGGATGTACTTAATACGACTTGCAACGATACTCTTCATATATTATGTTGCATTCAATATGTTAATCACTGCTTTGAATACGTGTATGTTAAATAACTATTTCGACGATGGTACTTTTTGATCCACTTCCCGTCCATGGTTGAAAGTTAGTTTCCTGCATTTAGTGTTGTTAACCTAACCTCCTTGCTTGTTTTGGCTACTTCACTGTACGTATGCGCATGAACTATGCAGAATCCTGTAAACCGGTGCTGTCCATCTTTCTTATGGCTCGGGCACATTTAACTCATGCCTAAGGAGGCGCGGGGGCCACCACAACCACCGTTTGAGCAAGTACCCTTCTTTTGAGAGGAAAAAGGGAAAGGGAAGTAATGAATACAGCTTTAGGTGTAAAAACACATACTTCATGGGTGTGTATTGGGAGATATTCAGAAGCAAGTAGTTTTGTCTCGAAATATCAATTAATATTGGAATTCGTCGGAGTAAACATTTGCCTATGAAGGGCGCCACAAAAATACATGGTGCCCATGGACACCGCGTTGGACGGCGCTGCTCTAAACTGTTTTGTTATTTAATATTAACATGCCATTTAATCATGCATAAGCTGAATACGAGCTTCAAGTTATTGTTCAATAACTTTTTTTTCCGAATGTAAATGCCCTTAACACGGCTTCCTTTTAAATATACACCTGTGGTCCCGTGTCGTAGGTTTACAACACGTAGAAGATTTTTAAGCCTGATAAAGAGGCTTGTGAGCAAAATTAAGCGGTGTTTCATGCCCAATAGAATGAAACCTGAAAGCCATAGCGGTTTAAGAGCGTCCATATTAAAAACTCATTCTGTGTGTAATGGATCACCAACCAAGGTTAATGCTGGTGACCTTGTTGTTAGAACCATTGTTCAACAGCTGTTAGTAATTAATTTTATTTTCGCGTATGTCATGTGTGTATTATTTGTTATCGTCGAGACCAGACAAGTTGTTTTTTTCTTTCTTTTCCTTCCCAGGGTGTAAAATTATCAGGATCTCCTAAAATGCAAGGTACATTTAAAGATAAAACGGATAGGGATATAAATAAAATAACGAAACCTAAAATGTCCTTGAATATAAAATCAGGATGAAAGGGAATTTTATCAATACTTGTAGTAAGTCCTAATGATCCTATTTGATGAAGAGTTACCCCAAAGTAGCTTAACAACTACCCAGGGTCTTATCCTTTGAAGACGCCAACCAAATAGTTGACCGAAACGTCAGGTGTGAATAATATTACACAGTCTACGCTCTTCCAACTGGGAAGAACAAGTTCTTAGTAGAGTTGTCAACCCATTTCTTGTTCTATGCTGCTAGTTGGATGAACTTCCTCTAGATATAAGGCGTTGAGGGTCTGGGCTATGTTTAGTAGTGCACCTTTGTTCGTGAATTAGTACCGGGGAAGTCTGAAAATATTGACAGTGCTTTTTATAGCGTTTAAAGTTAGAGAACACTGTTTGCTACCAGTTTCTATCGTTATCGAAATTTCGTCACGTGACTGATGCCACCGAGGTTTCCTGATTACCTTACAATTTCCTGAAGTTCACTTCCTGCCCACTACTGTTGTAACTGCGTTTATGAGAGATAGAAAACTATGGCCTAATTTCTAATTAGGTTGATAATTCGTTAATATAGTCTTCTCCTGGCAATTGGCAGCTCCTTGGTGTGTGGACATGAGTTCGGGCTGAACTAAGTGTTTCTCCCCAACTTTACGACACAAGCTTCGAATAATTCTCATGTTTGGACAGCGGTTTTATTTCAACATAATTTCATCAAGTTCATTCATCTATCCTTAAAAAACACCAATTCAATTATATTCAAGTCCAACGGGTTTCTGTTTTGAAAGGGGAAGATTTTCGCCAACATCCATCAACGTAAATCGGCATTTAACGTGGAAAATGCCCGTAAACTTTTCTGTTTCGTAGAAATGTTTCTTTTGAGATTAAGAGGTGGTATGTTTCAGATTTATTGCATCAATGCCCTCTAAAGTCATCAGCATTCTTGTCAGTTATATTAAATTAAAATCACAAAAGACTGACAAAAGTATTATAAAAATTAACTTATTACAGAGTGCAAAAACATTTCCATATTTACTAAGTCTCCATGGGGAACAGAAATAGATTTGAGTGCTCATTCCGGATTGAATAATGTATGTAAACGTGGATTCAGATCGAACTGAATCTTTGGGTCCGATACTCTTGGAAATGGTATCGGATAGAAGTTGTCTTGCATGGAAACACCTACGGGTTTCAAATCGATTTCATTCCGTCAAAAATGCTAATTTCTATTGTACTCGTTGCATGCTCGTAATTTTTTCTTAGTGAAAGAGGTGTAATAAAGCACAACAAGCCAATTTTATTGTTTCCATAATCTCAGAATATACCTATTCTTCTAAAGACATTCACTAACCTCAAAACATTGTTAAAAACGCAGAAAACACGTTTTACAACTTCGCCAACATAAAAGCTTCAATTATTTATGCTTGAGCCTTGCGTATCCAAATCGATCCATTTTGGATTGAATTCAACATGGAAATGGGGATAGTATTGAGAGTGGGTTTCGACTCAAATCGATTTCAACTCCACATGGAAGCGTAGTAATTATTAGCCTGCTGTGAAATATTTATCCCTGCACGTTTAAGTTTTACGTGGTTGAAGCTTGCTTTGTTGTGCTGTGATGTTCGAAAATGCGCAGTTCCTGATTTTCATCCCCCCCCCCCCTCCCATCTTATGAGTTCTTTAACTATCAAATCTTGACTTGTAATTAGCGCTGCTTTCTTGTACATGACGTAGGTTCGAAGGCAAACATTTATGCTAATAGACCTATCATGTTGACAAGAATCCCATTTTTGTGTTACTAAAAGGGACCTGTTGATATGCAATGGACGGAGAAAGCCACGTATTACCTACCAGAACTTTGAAAAAAAGATCCCATAATATGAATCGTAAACCGCAACAAAATTAACGACAAAGAGTATAGTCCCCAAGATCAGTTACAAAGTCTAAAACTTAATGTGTCAATTTAGTATTTTACAATGTTGGTAACTTGCAGAAGAGAGTGAACAGATCAGAGAGCATCTTACATATTCGCACTAGTTTTTCAAGGGGACTCCCAAGTACTGGACACTTCCGCCTTAAGATAAAGTCACAAGCTCTTGGACCTGCTGACTGAAATGTCCTTTAACTCCTCAGTGCTTTTATCTCTACTCATAGAAATAAGAGTAAACTATAAATATCTTCTTAGTTATACCTACTTATTCCTATTTTGTAAATGAATTTGCTTCAGATTTTTCCCCTACTCAAACTATCATAGAAGCATTGTACCTGTCTAACATTTGTAATACTAGTTAATTTTGGTACCAGGTATGTTAAAAATGATTGTAGGAAGATACAGCTTCTGCCATACGTTAGCCAGTGATTCTACATGAGCGTAACAAATATGTATGTCCAATACAATTAGTATAAATAAAGGACCGTTTCGCCGAAAAGAAATTGTGTGAAATACTTGGAATACGAGCATTCGAGCTTCTTGGCGAATGGATATAGTAAATATAGTAATAGCATTATTTCAATTAGAGCGAATGAAGTCACAATTTAATGTTAACCTGGCGCTATCAAATCTCTCTTAAAAATTAAACTTTGTATTACACTAATATTAAATTGTTACTAAATTCATTCTAATTAAGCTATAAATGCATTACAGCATTGTTCACACAATGTTTACGCTACAGTTATTGAAATAATAAACCATTTACATCCATCCGTCAAGAAGCTAGATGGCTCCAAATATTTGACCCTGTATAAATGTATATAACCACTCAGTTTTGGGCTTAGCATCGACACAGTGACGAAGTCGTTAGCCGGAGCGTCACGATTTGAATTCCAACAGGACCGTCCTTCCTTACAGGTTTATTGTAAATTTTCCTCAGTGCTCATAAATGACAAATGCCGGAGGTATTTTAATCTTCGGCTTGCAAGTTTCATACCCATTTATTATTTCATTTCTATCATCAATGTCCGCTGTGTCTCACGTTAAGAAACGGGCGTTATATAGCTTTCAATATTCCTTGCCAACAAGAATAATATTCCTATATCTAGTATTTTCTTCTGCCCCGAACCCTTTTCCAATTCACCATTCCTCCTAGGGTGTGTAAGCATTTTTCTTGTCATCCAATTTCGCTTTACAGATAGGCTTAGACAGTGTTCTTGTTTCTCCATTTGTTGACTAACAACCTGATTAGGTATTCTGTCAGCAAATCCACATTTCAAGCGTTTCCAATCCTTTTCCTTACTTCGTCGCAAGTTTAGAACTGCTCCAAAACTCATAAAGATGACGTAACTTAAAAGAAGTTATACCTAGTAATTCTGTGACATTCACTTATTCCCTTCAACTTAGTAGATATAAATTTCTGCTCACTTATTTGAGAATGGGGAAAGTGACGTATTTTCAACTATTAAATTTGCAATACTTCTCATTCGAAATTATTTTGCCGGTAATCCTAGATCATTACTATCCCAAGTAATTGTGTTTAGCTACGCTACCGAGGTAGCCAAACGAATTTCCAATGTGACCTGAGTCACGATTTAGCAGCTGAGAAATCAGACACAGCAAAACAAAACACAGTCGTAATGCGCTTATAAAGGTGCGATATGTACGTGATCCTTATGCAAACATCTTTAAATAACCTTTATGTAAGAAAGTCTTGCTGTATTTCAGGCTGTTTTCTAATTCAGTACCCGTACATGCTAGATAACTATTAAGAGAGCAAATTATACCAGTTCCCAGCAAAACATCAGAAATCAGCCAACTGATGTATAATTAATAAGTGAGAAGGTTGTTTAGCTTTAGAGGTTATTCACAATGGAATCAACTTGACTACAAAACATAAGCACAACTTGTCACTCACAATGACAAATGGTCGTCTCATTACCGCGTTGGTAGCACTGTTGCTTACCATGCGGGAGAACCGGGTTCGATTCCCAGTACTGGTGTGGGGATTTTATCCCACTGGGGGATCTGGCCCGGGGAGCACTCAGCCTCGTTAGGTCCTTGAGGGGCCAATTGAGAAGTTACTTGATTGAAAAGTAGCGATTCTTGGTCAAGACGACCGCCTAACCGACCGTGAGGTACCGGGGCGCACATACCACCTCCAGTACTGCACCCCACTCATGACGCCTGTGGTAGGCAGAGGTGGAGAACGCAACGGTCGGGCGGTAGGCCTTGGCCCGCATGGGCTATTGTGTTACGGGTTACAATAACAAATGGTAACTTGCACAACGTCAATCTCATGAGTGTGAAACAGCTGAACTGTGTGAGATGACAGATGACAATTGCTTTCCGGTTGCTAAGTTTCTTATGTTTGACGCAGACACAAACTTGAATCCTTGGGCCTCGCAAACTTCTAACTTTACGTTTCATTCAATGTTTAGGTATGATTATGTGATTCATTGTGAAAGGCTCTATTATAATACATGTTAGTAGGCACTTTCTCTACCATATATTGTAAGTGGATTAAGTATTGTATTCCATCCAAAATCTCCATGCCGAGATTTCACCGGAAAGAAGCATTTTGAGGTCCACTGAATAAAAAAAAAAGCATGTTTACAAGCATGTTTGGTGTGTGTGTGTGTAAACAGTATAACTCAAATTAATCAGATACATACCAAACTTGGATCATAAGTTAAACACCTTCCAAGGATGTGACACAAACCTTTTCAAGAAAATTGTCCCACCCTAGACTACTCTTTACTTGAACATAATTTATCAAAAATGCCTCTAGCCATTTTGGTGAAAATACCATATGTCTAAGATAGCTCAGAAGTCCTGTTCATTCTGGACAATTTTTGCATAACTGGTAACTGTAAGGGATAGACGAAATCTTTTTCATGCTTCTATCTCGTGGCTATGCAAAGAGAAGTGAATTTTAAAGCCGTCACATAGTCACCAGCTTTAAAAAGATTTGACTATCGCTAGCCTTAAAGCCTATATTCCCACATTTCCCTTGTACCTACAAGAAAATTAGTAGTAAGATAATTTCTGCAAATGTTTACTTATCTAGAGAAAGTCATGTGAATGCAACAGGCATTTTTAAGCCCATTTCCGTCAATATCAGATTTATAGAATGTCACTGGACTGTACGATAAGTTGACAATTATTATAAGGGACAAAGGAGATGATTTACTGTAAGGTATTTTCTGTCATTACTATAATTTAATAATACGGGGAAAGGTAGATGGAATTAAGTTAACAATGGAAGTTTAAAGCCCGGTAAACCCGCCGATTGTGCACATACACAGTTGTCTGTGTGTATATTTCACTAATCAAGAGTCCTTATGAATACAACTTAAGTATTTTATGTTGCTACTGCTTACGGCGTAGGCACAGTGCTGTATGGTATCCAAATGCTTTTATAGCCATAAATCAGATAAGTATAATTAATGACTTTTTAATGCTTTTCTTTATATCTTCATAAGATATATCGATATAAACCAAAGCCATAACGCATAGAACAATAATTTTGCCTCGTCTTTTAGGAAGCACCATGTCTGTTGCTCAGCCAGGGGTGTGTATTCCAGCAGAAAGCATTGCTTCTGCTCAAATTGTTAGTAATACATTAGTTTCATAGTTACCCTTGTGGAAAATTTAGTGATATAACTTTCAGACAACAGACGGGAATTGATACGTAGGAGATGCCTTTCCAACTGGTTTTCTGGGGCCCCAAAAGATAGCTTGGAGTGTTTGTTGACGGTCAATAAACTGTCTATAATTTGGTTTTGCGAAGTAAGATACTTTTTGCTCATTTCCTCCTTGTGGATAACCAAAATTACTGCTTATTACAGGCTAGGAAAGAAAATCAAGTCAATTTGTTTTCTTTATAAATAACAGTACCTAGCAGTTTAGTATTACGTGATGTGGCAGACATTTGTAATGGTATACTTGTTGACAATTTTCTTTTCTAAAGACAGTATTGCGTAGGTTAGGAATAACGCATTGGAACCAATTTTGGAACTGCATGGGCCCAAATGACCTCAAACACCACTCTCACTTGAAACTGCTTTTGTTTTATGGTGAAACCGTTAATGTAATGGAGTTATGAAAAACTTGTGAGGAGAGAGTGCTGTATTATGTGTAACATTTTGAATCGAGGTTTCCCTTCATTTACGATGCAAAAAAAAAAAAAAGTCGCCGAAAATTATAGAAAAACTTCAGCATTAGAGAATTTGAAAAAGAAAATCAATATTGTGTGCGACATTTTAATAAAGATGGTGTAGAATGATTTACAGGTTGTAAAAGTAGAGCAGGTTGTTTTGTTTGTCATGTCCATTCTTCAACATTAATTTCTAACAAATTCTTCATACGGCTTGGAAAAAACTGGATGTTTCTTCAAATAGTAAAATTCCATGAAACTCCACAACTGCACGTATCCGTTCCAGTCAAGTATATAAACCGCCTGGATCAGATGCAATGAACATCACATCATCTCTAAGGATCAACTTTCTGCATGAGCAACCTGCAACATAAAAGAAACAGTCCAACATATAATTCAGAACTGCCAGTAGTATGACTGATGGAAGAAGGCTCTCAGAATTCCTAGGAACTTAAGCCAATCGGTGAAGGAAAGATTTAAGAGCTTCTGTGTGGAAACCTAGTGAAGTTTTTTCAAATGTGAAACATTGTATCGGGTCTGGGTTCGACCCAGGTACTCCCCCACTAGTGCGGAAACACCCTCCCAAGGTTTCTTTTTCTCTTTTCCTGGTGCTGGTTTCCTTTGTTGACCACAAAGTCAACACATCCCGCTATCATTAATGTCACACTTCCGGTCTGAACCGCAAATAACTAACTTTCATATGGGAATCCTGGCGACCACCATTTGACGTAACTTTACAATACTTTACAGTATTTTCCCTACGATCGTACCAACCTATCAATCTGTGCAGTGCAGCGCATACCTACTTTAAACAATTTGAATGTATGAGTGCATTTTCGTACTTCTTAATTAAATACTTGCTTACCAAACTGTGTAGCTTACTCCTTATAAACATAGCTGAATTTCAACAACACCTTTTGACATGGCTAAAGTGCACATATACCCTAGTGGAGGATAGTTCGAAGACCGAAAGCATAAAAGTGACGAAACATTTATATAAAATCGTTAGGGCTCAGATGTAAGGGTAATTAAATGTCTATTTTTGTTTTTTACGTCAAATTAATTTATATTTGAACCTTCTTGATTGATTTGATGCTAATACATTCATTTTAGTTTATCAAAAGTTTGTGACAAAATGACAAAATCTAATCTAATTACTCTTCTATCGCTTTATTTTCCCTTCAAAATGTTATCACAAATAGTTCTCTTATCGACATTGACACAGTGTACAGTCTTTCGTGATACTCCAACTCACAACTGTTCACTTCTCGTAACATTGACTCAGTCTTTTCAGTGTCTTCCATTACTTCCTCTGCCTCTCATATACTAACTCCGAAGATACGATCACTCGACGCTCGTTAAATCTTCACTTCGACGTGACGTACCCCCCCCCACACACACACACACACACACACACACACACACACACACACACACACACACACACACACACACACACACCTGTCTCGCAGTCGCTGGCACACAGACCGACTCATGTCTGTAACTTTCTCTTCTGCTGTTGCCTCGCCTCCTTACATTGTAGGGATGACTTCACACGGAACTTTTGCGAATTTCTTCAAACAAGTCGGCCGCCGGACACTTCTCGAATAATCTGAGAAAACCCCTTTTGGTTCTGCCGCTCTGATTGTTGTCACTTGTTTGCTCGCGTAAGTGGTGCGGGAAAGTGGACCACCTTTGATACGCACCATGCCCATTGTTAGTATACACAATCGCGCGACGCAGTTTGACCTTGTGCGCCTTTCTTTGCTCGCCGGTCTGTATGTGGTATGGAGTAGCTTAGCCCCGACCGTCCTTTGTTATGCGGCGCGACCCGCGTCACAATGTTTATTATGTTTTATTTGTTATGATAAGTGGTGCGCGATAAGTGCTAGAAAAGTAATAGGAGCCATTATGTTTAATGAAGTAATGAGAGAGATGCTGCCTATTTGTGTGAGCTGCCTATTTGTGTGATAAGAATTTCAGTGCGCCTCTGCCGGCACTATTTCGCCTGCGACTCTCGGTTCTCTCCCGCAGCGCACTTGCATTCCACCCATACATTTGTAAGAAACTGCTACGTTTAAAAGCTTTAAATTTAACAAAATAATATGGAAAAGAGACTTACGCTAGCCGTAGAAAGTTTAACAATTAAAAAGAAAGATAAAAGAAAGGATCCAACGAACAAATTAACACCTGCAACGCCAGGTAAATTGGCTAGTTAATCAAGATTCAAGAGTCTACAGCTTGTTACGGCAAATTCCATATATACTCGTGAACAGATCGAAGTTGGAGAGGTGAATCTGATTTTCAAAGTGCATGCATCGTCACCCTGAGACCCGAACCACGGATCTTCTAGCTCCTCACATGAGGATGTTCTACTACTTCCGGTAGTCGTGATGCAAGCGCTACAAACCATACTAGAAATACATCTAGCCGAACATGAGTCCCTCCCATCGGGAGCAGTTAAGATTGGGTTGGTCTCGGCAGAAAAATTGAACTCCAATAGGAGATTGGGCACGTCTGGGTAGCGATGCCCGGCTGGCGTTTTCTAGACGCCCTGGTGTCCTCCGGCACCAGTGAGTTAGGCAGCGACGTCAACCCAAGCGCAGTTTCATGATCTTGAGTGTACTCGCGGCATGAAGCGCTCCGAGACAAATTGTGTTGTGCACACAGGTAGCGGCAGCGTTAAACAAAACATAGCAAAACATGGGTGTACAAAGTTCGAAGGGAAAATGAAGTAAACTCTATTGTTTCCTTTATTTAGTTTAAAACTATTTACATAGATTTTCTGATCATAAAGTTTTAATATGAATTACAATAATAATGTAATTATACAAAAACAAATTAATATTCCGAAAACAAAACATTAAATCCACGACAAATAAGGAATATTTACCTATAAAATAACTTCACATTAATACCTCTGCTTGTGGTCACACTTCGGAGTTAATTACACATTTATGCCAAAATGCCTTTTCGCCAACAACTTAATATTTCGGGAAATATTACTTCCAGAAGCAAGTCACAAGGTAGACATAAGGTTATCAAACAATTTTGCTCTTAGATGGTACTTGGTCAAGTTCATTAAAGAAGCCATTGTTCGCAAATGTATCTACTGACAAACATAGCAAATTTACGAAATGATGGGTATGGTTGGGATGAAGGGCTTGATAAAAACTCACAGTATTACTTAGATCTGGATCACAAAATAAGTTCTAGTTGACTTTGAACTGGAGCATTTTCGGGATCAATATAATAGGATAAAGAAGAGACTCAGTTTAGATTTGAGAGATTTCAAACCTGAAAATCTTCCAACACTCCTAAGAATGCATCCAATGTTTCACAATACTTATTAATTTCTGCGCTTATGTTAAGAGACTGCAGAGCAAGTAGGTGCTGCTGTTACGGGCAGCGTGGGCCTGATAAGCTTCAAAGCGCGCGCTTGTCTTCAAGCGCACCACTTGACTCAGACTATCACCGCTATCGAGGTTTTTCGTTAGGTGATCCGCCTATAACTGGTATATCCACTTTCGTCCTGCCTAAGCGGGGAAGCTTTTTAGGGAAAGAGGCTTAATGGAAACCTCGCAAAAGGAGAGCTACTCGAAAGCACCTTTCCTAGGCGTTCAGGGGCCTTTAGGCTCCGGGTAGTTCTCGCAACCTGTGACCCTGCCGCAAAGCACGGTGAAATGCCTTAACGCGCATTAACAAATTCTCAACCGATTTTGTATTTACTTACAGGTTGCTATTCAAATACCCTACTTTTGGTCTTTTCAACTAGCTGGAAAGCTGCATCAAGGGGAGTATTTTAAGTACTAGAAAAATTATTTCCTAGATTAACCTAACGCATCGAAGGTCATAAATAAATGTTAATACCTAAGTAGTAGAGCAATGCAAGTATTTATGTTTACTGGCTTTGTCGAACTTAAAGAAACGCTCTTCAGTACAAGGGCGATTTTATGGCTATCTCTCATAAATCAGTTTCCGCTTTCGCTGGACATTCAACAAATCACGTAGTAGTCCAAAACGGGTTCTAACACAAAGGATGACTGACAGATTTATGGTTCAAAAGAAACTTTTAAAAGTGATCAAAAGAAATATTAACGACTTAGCATTTCTTGAAAAATAGGTAACAAAACACAAGAAAAAGAAAAAGAAAATAGTAATATTAATATAATTATACCAATAATGCTGTCAGATCTTGTGTATATTTATATTTTAAAACTCATGCAAAATGATCTTGTGTGCAACAATTAGAGCATTCTCAGTCCTTCAACTGCGCGGAGCACCCAGTCTAAGTTTATACAATGTAGGGGGACACTTTGTGCACTATGACCCACATAAGATACTATTTTTGCGGCTACCACCCCTTTGCAGAAAGGGATGAAGTGAAGGAATCAGAGGGCTACAGGCTACAGAGACGCGCCTGGTGTTATTGTGCTACTCTGATGGTTAACATGCGCTTACATCTATCACCATAAGATAACACACACCGCATGCATTGTGTTTTCTCGGAAGTCGCTGATGTTTCACATGCACCAATGAGTGAGTCGCTTTAGTCAATGAAATCAAAGAAATCACAAATTAGAGACAGCTATTAACTCCAGGTGGAGTGAAGCACAGGGTTGCAACATCTGCCCTGTTTTCACGCTCATTCTGTTCCTGTTCTCCTAGAAGTACATACATGTCCATGCGTGGAGTGTGAATACTTAGAGAAAACCTGACAACGTTGCTTTTTGCAACACAACATTGATCTCACTAAGCTTTGACGATCTTTGACCTTGGAACATTGCAATAATACAGGAGGTGCCCAGGGAGGGCGATGAATGATGGGTTCAACCGAGGAGCCCTTCAGTGTTCACGGGAATGTTTTTGTCTCTGAGTAAGCAGCCGCGCCATCTGTCCGGCACCGTTGTAAGCCATGAAACCTACAACCTGGTACAGTCATGTGTAATATGCAATCTGGATTTCTGTAATGTAAAATCTGTAGTAATATGTCTTTACTCTTTCGTGCCGTGTAAGCAATGTTCTTAGGTTTGTTAATTCTATTCTTAATTTCATTTTTTATCCAACACTAGGAAGCATTCGTTTTTCTCTCGTCTAAGCTCTGTTTGTTAATGACCCTGTCAATTGCTAAGATCATATCAGCGCCGCCTATGTGCCGGAATTTCATCCTGCAGGGGTTTCGTTACCTATATGCAAGTAGATTTACTGACATGAGCCTGTGGCTTTTAAGCACGCGTAAAAACCATAGGTTGAACCCGCGACCTTGGAATCAGTAGTCCACCCAAATGATACGTGTGTGTGTAAACAGCATAACTCAAAAATGAAAAATCTGTTAAAAGTCAAACTCGGTATATAAGTTAATGTTTGAAGGATGCATCATAAGATTTTCAAGAAAATCCCATCACCACAAACTACTCTTTAGATGGGAAAGTTTTAAAAAATTTTGATTTTCTCAAAAATAGCTCTTAGATTTTGATCAAAATGCCACATGTTTTAAGACATTTTTGTAATAAAGGAAATGTTATATCTTGAATTTCCTGGGAATAGCCCCTGAAGCCTTCTTCATCCTGGATAACTTATGCATAACTGGCAAGCAGTAAGAGATAGACAAAATCTTACTACACAAAAAACGTGAATCTCATTAATACATGCAATTTATGACAGACTTTTTTTGTAGAGTGAACCATTTCCAAGATATTCCTTGTTATTTATTTCAATTTTCCAATACTTATAATTTTATCTAATGGGAAGTTATTTGTCTTTCTTACGTCCTGGACATGCAAAGAAATTGGAGTTGCAAAGTTATTACATAGCCACGAGCTCTTTAATGATTTGACTATCACTTAAGCATATGGTATTGCCCTATTCCCTACAAGCAAATATGCAAGTAAACAATTTTATAAACGTTTATCTCAATTAACATGAAGAAAAAGTGTCACTAAGAATCATTTGTGTACAAGAGTGAGTAGAGAAAATAATTTGAGTGCAACACAAAAAATTTGCAAACCTTTTACTGTCGAACTAGCGTTCTGTATGCTACAACATAAAGTGTATTGCAGCCATTTCGAAAAAAAACATTTGCTATGATCAACAAGAAGCAGAAATAAAATTTTTACGAGTAATTTGGAAAATGGTATATTTAGTTAAAGCAAGAGAGAATATTATATGTTTGTTATTGTTACACATTTGAGCAGATTTTACAAAGGAAATATTGCATACTGTAATAAGACCAGAAGTAAGAGTGCAGGACAAGAAAACTGAATCTATTACATAATGGCTGTCGATGCAATACAACTTCCTCGAGTAATCTTAGTTCAGGATCTCACCATAACCTTGCTCAACCGTTTTCCCGTGATGCAATTGCAACTACTTCCATCAGCAAAGTGGCTTATGTTGTGTGTAGGCAGTGGTTGATGAATGAACACTGAACACTTTTGAAGGCATAATTTCTAGCTGAAAACTAATCAAAAATTGGCATCGACTTTTATCATCTCAGTGACTGGGAGAATCCATGTTTTACTTTCTCTTTTACGTAAGTAGAGAAAGTATTGTATTCTACCCAAAAATTCGATGTCGAGATTTCACCGGAAATATATGTTTTGAGGCCTCCTGAATCCAAAACAAAGCATTTTTAGAAAAAGGTGTGTGTCCGTCAGTCTGTGGACAGCATGACTCAAAAAAGAAAAGTCGGTTAAAAACCAAAGTTGGTGTTTAAGTTGAATGTCTTTCAAGGATGTGACACCAAGATTTTGAAGAAAATAGCCCCACGTGCTTCCCTTTACATGGAAAATTTTTGCAAAATTGTTATTTTCTTAAAAATGGCTCCAACAATTTTGATTAAAATGATAGATGTTTAAGATATTTTTATTACAAATGAAATGTATAGGTATTTTGAATTTTCTGGCTATAGCCCACGCAGTCCTGTTTACTCTGGATGGCTTTTGAATAACTCCTGAAACATAAGAGATGGACTATACAAAAATGTAGATCTCACTAAAACACACAATCTATATCCAATTTTTTTTTTTTTTTCAAAAACTTGGTCAAATGAAACTTCGTTGTTTATTTTTTATGTTATTCATGCAAAGAGAACGGAATCCCAAAGCTTCAAAAGATTTGACTATCGCACAAAGCCTACTGTATTCTAATAGCCCCCTTGCACCTACAAGGAAATTAGCAATAAGATAATTTGTACAAATGTTTATCTTAACTAACACGAAGAAGATATAGGAATAAAAGAGTTTGTAAGAATGGTTAGTACAAGAGTAGAGAAAGTCATGTGAGTGCAACACATGAGTTTTATAAAGTTGAATTTCCTTCAAATGAGCAGGTCATGTCGGGGAAAGATATGAATGACGTGTTGATTGATGATCCACTGAGCCCGGGGTCCATAGAGCATATAGTTACCGCTATTGTCTTCTCGGGATAAGGAAAACAAGCTGCCGAATTAATAAATGTATGTTCGTTCATGACTGCAAAATTAGACTGAAAGTTAATTTAATGAATGGTGGGGATAGCATCAGCAATACAAATTCTGCCCGTCTCTGCGGCGTGGAGCTAGCGTGTCTGGCTCACCCGTGTTCAAATCTTGGTTAGGGTGAGTGGGTCGGATAAGGTTTGCTTCCCAGGTTTTTATACCTAGAGAGTCAACAAATTCCGAACCGACTGTGCGGTGTTCTGCCTGTCCGTATCCTCGGCGCTCGTTGCCGTCTGCCATTATCATAGAACGGCGGGGATAAAACCATGTTCAATTTTTAAAATTACTTTTAAAGACTTTACTTATCAACTTTATGAAAGAAGATCATTATTGGAGCTATCTGAAACCTAATATTGCTCATTAAGTATCCCTTCATGGCGAAAAAAATTGGTGTATGGTGCGCCATTAGCGTAGAAAGAGTTATAGGGTCAATTTTTTTTGAGTCAGCAGTTGACACCCGTACATACGTGAGTGTCCCCCCTCCCCCTACATTTTTAGTGAAAAAGCCTTAAGTTTAACATCTTTGCTAATGTTATGTTAAGATTTAATTTAATGTTAAGACTTTTATATGCCATCAAGTTCATATGTTGAATTGTTTACTAACATCTTGATAACACCCAAGAAACCTGCAAATAACATCCTTCAAGATGACCAAGTAACACAGCGTTTATGTATTGTTGACAAGGAAGGGAGATACCGCAATGTCGCAGATATTTGCCTGTAAACATGTTGCAAGACATTCGGCAAATTAAAGAAGCTTGTGTCTTCTCGTTTGCTTGATTTCATGCACTCCTCTGTTTTAAAAGCACAAAAGGATGAGGGCAATGCAACATGACTTGTAATAGAATTAAATACCTACATAAAACATATTAATGGTAGTTTAATCGAAATTTCAAGTAGCTTTTCGTGAAAATGGAAAATAGCTCTTCCAGGGTAAAAATTATTATTCAGGAGGAATAATCACCAACATCTTTCGGGCTAGGCAACTGGTGCTCCTTGGGACCAGCCTGCTCACGGCCTTGCACTGATTACTGTATGTTTAGCAGGAAAAATTGAAGGTTGCTCAAGATATCCGCTATTTGCCCAGGCCTGCCTCACATCCTTGAAGTATTTGTATTAAGAGTTTAATATTTGCGATATCTTGTGTTAGATCCACACACATTTTTCTGAAAGCGACACTTAATTCAGGAAACTAGCAATGTTTCTACTATTCTAAACACGTGGCAGAGAAAGCACAACGTCATTTGTCGCAGATAACATGTAGTCTGTACGAGATTGTGATGTGTGTTGGCATGCAGAATTGCATTGTACTTCAAAACTCCGGGATCTGAATTAGATTAAAATGTTATTTTATCTCTGCCAACCATACATCTAACAAAGACGGATAGAAGTCAAGGCCGTTGAGATAACTTGCAGCTTATTTGTGTGCATGCGTTCCTGTGTGTTTGCACGCCTGGATCCTTGCTTGTTTACGAGAGTATGAATGGGCAAATGTATACAGTATGTCCGTAAAGCCATTTCGCAGTTCTGAACTATGGCTAAAAGAGATGAAACCAAAGGATGCCCTAAACTGAAGATTATTTCTAAGAAGGTATTTAGCAGCGCCAGCAAATAGGACAGCGGCAGCGTAGCGCATTACGCCATTTTACACAAGATGTAGACCAGGCATGTCAAACTGCACTCGCCAAGTGTGAAAATATTCCCCTATTTTCCCTCCCTTCAAATCGGAGAGCGAGAAAAACAAAGCGAAAACCGGTTCTACTAGCGCGTGCTACTGCAGTTAAGGAGGGGTGGACTCCTCTCTTCACACCCTGGGAGTGATGTTTGACATGCCTGATGTAGACGATGCAAAGGAAAGTTCGTGTTCTGTGTCTTGCTAAATTTGAATCCTTAACATAAACAACGAAAAACCGCCACATAGAAATAACATTATAGGATGTGCGTTGGTTTTTGACGAATTAAAAGCTAGATGCGAGTCGCTACTCATCTTTGCCGGGAACACTGACATCCAGAGGCAGGAACAGTCTACAGTCAGATGTTGTGTATGTTGACGCACGTTTCTGAGCCGAAGTAATACAGTAGTACAAAGCAAATTGTCACACTTCCAGTAGTGT
>CM060973.1:60591117-60643617 GCA_030765045.1 Tenodera sinensis | reverse complement strand
ACAAAGCCCGCAACCCGTTCCATTAAGGTGCTTTCGCTGAAATACTGAATGGAAGTCTGGTATCATCACTTACATGGGAGTGAAGATTTAGGAAGCACATCAAGGACCTGGTAAATAGGAATAGGGGGCGACTGTCTAACTATAGTTAGGGGTGCTTGTTCCACTAAATCACTTTAGAACTCTGTTCAATACCTTCCTGCGAGATTTGAGGAGTGGCTGCAGACTTCAGTCCACCATGCTGCGAAAGCACAGAATGAAGGTCTCAGGACTCCATCTTCTTTATGAAACTACTCCATGAAGTCTCATCTCTTCCCTGTGTAGCGGATGAAATTGGTAGGTGTCGGAAAATGTTATATGTTACCGTTCTATCGGAACGCCATCGTTCGGTCTCTTGATAATTACAACCCCTGAACCCACTGTTTCAGACATACCCGCATGGTATACAGGTACTCTAGATAACTAAGGAGCACCTTCACCAGCAGCAAACTCTTCCAAAGCTTGCTTGGATTTCAGAATTATTACAATAATAATATCCCCAATCAAAAACATCATTGAAAAATATCGTATCAATGTTACACCATGACAAGTAGCCATCGAAACGCAAATACCGGTTTACCTTCACCAGTCATCCTGCAATCCTCATGCTGTCCAATTCAGCAGTCAAAACCATCAAGGATGTGTGCGCTAGAGTCTAGAAGCACGAGCGAAGTCAGATGGAGAGAAAGCTACTGTCTCTTTCTTTCATTCTCGCTCGCTCTTCTCCTTGACTCCTGTCTCAACGGGGTCAACGCAAGGAATGCCACTAATGCGTCTCGCTTGCACTCGGGATGGACCAATGTCTGATGCTATTGGTTGGCAGGTCACGTGACTCAAATCAATGCTTCGCAACCTACACTCACCGCCTTCGTTCCACTCAGGCAGGTCCTCATCCTGTCACCCTAAACGTTACGTCTAGAATTCTCCAGTGTATGCTGGCGGGCTAAGTGCATTTCCTACGTACCCACCCGTAGGGGATTCTGCCGCAGAATATGGATTAGCAATGAGTTTGCAAGGTGGAGGTTTAAATTAGATGTAGGGATGGTAAGGATGTGTGGAGTTCGCAAGCTGTTGGAATTCGTCAAATGACAACTATAATATGTTTCACCTATTACAGTGCTCTCAGGTTATTTGGCGATTTCCTGTTTGTCTATTTGACATCGATAACAGTAATTGTTCCTAAAATACACCCATAATAAAGATATAGCCTAAGTTGGGGTTAACTGCGGCTGTTACGTTGGTGTCAGAGCCATTTTTCGTACGTATGCAAGCTATTGTGAAGATAGACAATTGGTATACGGTATTTCACCTATGTGACAACTGATACCTATACAGCATGTCATGGATTGCCTTATGGGCAATCCATAAGGCAGGCAGATACCTGGGAGGTACAGCTACCATGGGCTGCACTACCTCTAACGTAGGTAACATCAAAATACACGCAAATATCAATTAATTAAGCTGAGACTGCTTTAGAAAGTTCTTCCTGTATCAGACACAGACACAAAAGTAAGACTCTTTTTTTTTTATTTATTTTTTTTTTTTTATTTTTTTATTAAGATCGAACAGCAATAATGCTTTTACAGTTCTGTGAGAATAACATAAAATAAAGAACATTATAAAGTTGTTGAGGTTGGCTACATCAATGTAGCTCCTCGAACACAATTATAGTTTGTCTCATAAAGGAGGAAGTAACATAATAGATCACAGATACAAGGCAAATGTACAGGAGAACATTTTAAATATTTTGTGAAAAAACTAAAGGTCGGAGTCTTCTGAGCTTGAGGTCGAACTGAGCAGGATATCTTGAGGCAAGCGTTTAAAATACTTGAAAGGTTCGTAACATATGAATGGAATCATTGGGTCTGAAAGGATTAATGGATCATCATAATTTCTTTGCAAGCCTCTATTCTGAACTGCTCTGAATATAATCTAGCCTAAGTGAAAAAACACAATCTCGTACAGGTTTCAGGAAAAACAGTTGTATGGGCATTACTTACGCTATTTCAGAGTCACTTACAACTTTTTCTGGATGCAGAGCAATGTTACGTTTAATAGGACTGAACTTCTCTCAGAATTCTTGTATGCATACAAACGGAAATTACCCTGATAATAACCACGAATGGTAAACAATTGAATAAATATGGGCGGCGGTATCTTAAATGTAGCATCCATGAACCACGCCTCACTGTGTCCAAGGCGAAGCATATTTTCATTGCTCGCAAAAGCCAGAAAGTGTTCCACGTCTGGTACTGCTAAATTAGAATGGCTAAATAAAATCCCTCTCCTTTTATTGAAGTTGTGTATTCAGGATCAATTTCTAATAAATCAGCTATTAATACAGGGTTTCTTGGGAGTTCAGCTTGCCGTCCTCTGTTGATGTACATGTTAGAGCAGGCCTTACGATCCTTGCTCCGAAGGTGTGAACACAGTAGTCCCTCCCCTCTTTAATTGCAGTAGCTTACATACACATGCATTAGAAGGAACCGGTTTCCCCTTTAGTTTTCTCTGCTTTCCGCTCTCGTGGTCAGAAAGTCATCCTCATCAAGGCATCCTCATTTTCTTGGGTTGAATCCACTGCTTTTTCCCAGAAAAGGCAATACAACAGTAATATTAACATATACATTTTCTTCTTTTTTCAGAATTCGTTTATTTAATATATGGAGTATGTACCGAAGATATTTACCCATATAAAAGGTGAACAAACAAAGCTATGTGAAGTAAATCATCTGTACATTTTAAAAGTGCAATAAAATGACTACAGAGCAGGTATCTGCTTTCAATATTTATCCTAAAACTAATCACAGTTTATCCTTCCTTTCCTCATTCACCCTCTCTCCTTCTCTCTTCCTGCCCAGTACATCACAGATGAGAAGATATTCCACAAAAATATGGTGCAATTTATCACAAATTGTCTCTACGGGCGAGTGGTCAGTGTAATAACTGGGAAACCCATAGGTCCTTGTTTCGCTTTCCTGCTGGAGCAGCGAAATATTTCTTTAATTTGAATCATTTCCTGTCCTCCGCCGAGCCTGGAAGTGTGAAGGTGAGTGTGATTCATGATGAAATCTATAAAACTAATATTTTAGAAAAAAATCTGAGGTTATATTCACATGACTTTCTCTATCTACAAGTCTTTATTAGCAAGCGACAGCGGTGAATGACTTCACTCAAGGCTGCACATTTATCGACTGTGAATGTGAGCTGTCATTGAGCATTGTGTTCGTGCTATAAAGATTAGAATTTATTCATGTTGCATCTCAAAAGTGAAAATTTGCTCAAACATTTGTGTTGTGTATTAATTATTTAGATTATTCTTATTGTTTTTGTCTTGTTATTAATCAGCTGAAATGCCTGCCGAAAAATTCACGATTGAATAAATAATTTTATGTATTGTCTTTCACAAAAGTAAATATAGAAATATTAACTTTTTTAATTCCTCTAAATAAACGTAAATGAATATCTAGAAAAGAAAAAGCAGTTTTTTAAAACCATTTCAAAAGGTGCTATGAACTTTCCGCCTTGCAGTGAAATTAGCTGCCGAGTTAGTAACAACAAAGCTTAATGCCATATGAATAGAGTGCGAATGCCCCAAGTGAGGAATAGCCGAGAGCATTGCATCACTATCAGTGGAATTCAGAACTGCTAGCTCCGGGGTTTGATCCTCACCTTTCACATGTTTATTTTCTGAAATACAAAATTAATAAACGTGTTTAATTCTCTATAGCTTTTTGCCAGGAATGAAGAATCAGGATGAAGGCACACTGCTACAATTTCAGTTAATGGGGACACTGCAACTTTGGATAGTACTTGGAAATAAACAACATGGCAACGCAGCTAGGTGCAGCCGGTTGCTTCACGTTGAAGTAATGCACAACTGCACTATGTTCTGTTTAATATATCCTTCATTACATTAATCACTTGCATTAAGATCTTGTAACAATTCATTTTATGATCATTAAAACTGTATTTTACACTATTAAACGCTTTCCTATGATGTGTAATAAATTAAATTAACTTGCTTTCAATTCTTTGCGTTTTATTTCACAAATCATGACATTTGTGTCGTACTACAGCATAATTAAACATGAAATATTGTAATCATGCTGAGTTCACTAAATATTTCTAAAATAATTATTTTTGTTATTGTGCCTGAAACGTTTTAATTTCTTTGCTTGTCGAGAGCTTCTAACATGAAGATAATACTTAATGCTTCCATATAGTCAGTAAATAAATATAATAAATAAATATAAAGAAGTAAATATCTGAACATAGTACTCGTAATAGTCTACGAAATTACTTTGAATGTGAATATTTGAAGGGAAATATTCTTAATTTCGGGAGGAATGATTGACAGTTGAGGTAGGCGTGTTCCCTACTTTAGTTTTAACAATTGCAATTAATATCTTACAGAGCAATCAGTTGTAAAATTGCAATGGCGTGACAGCATTCATAAGACAGTGGAAGAGTTACAAGGCTATGTGGAATAAAAATACCTAAAGGAGCAGCTTTATAAGAAATAGATTCCATAAATTTATATGATTTTATATCTCGCACAGGTTATATTAATACCTAATTATGTTCCCATTAGAAGCAAAAAGGGGAAAAAAATGTTAAATAGGGTTCCAACTAATTTTAGCATAGAAGTGTCGATTTGCACAAATACGCCTTAACAGGTTACGCTATAGTGAACAAGGAAACTAGCGTCACTGATTAAGCTTACGTCTGTAGGATCAGCACCCAACACTGGAACCACTTTTAGTTGTAGTCCACAACTTAATAGAAATACCAGGTGCTTTGAAATAATTGAATGTGTAATGTGCAATGTGCCCATTAATGCAGAAGAATTGCTGAAATATTGCTTTTCAAAACTGTGAGGTGAGCTTATAGCTGCCATGTCCTCTGAACAGCAAGGGAAGCATATGACTAATTTCATTCTTATACCTTTATGCAAGTAGCCTGAGAATTAGGTGGCCATTTGTGCAGGTCTCACGGAAGTTGGGTGTTTACTTTTGTGAAAGATAGTACGATACATATATAAAGGGAGAGGTAGAGAATGTATCGAAGGGATTCCACATTGAGCCTATGCAGGCTATATCAGACCCCTGGGAGGTGGGGATGGAATGAGAGTACTCTACGGGTGTGAGGGAATCCGGGCAAGTAACGAGCCGACGTGAGCGTCCCTGACATGTGGTGGATGTTCATCTCGACACCAGGGTTTGCCAAGCAGCCACCAGCCACATGGGTTTCAACAGGGGTCTGCCCCCCCCCCCCCCGGCACACCTAGCAACTACAAGCTCATCCATCCATCGAGAGCAGCAGTTATAGAGCGCAAATCCCCCACACGGCAGCGCTAACTCGTTCATCGCCAACACTTCCGAACCTAGAAGACTGGATTGAAAGGAAGGTGAAATAAAATGGAGGGACAGGAAATTCGGGGGATTATTCTTCCCAGCATTCGTCTGGTGATCCGGAAACACCACCGAAAGGAAGGTCAAGAAGGGCGGCCGCGGGAATCGAACCCACAAACACCCGAATGTGAGATATATATGTAAACCCGAATCATATAGACAGCCAGGTGGTATAGAATTCCAAGAGAAAATTCCTGGTATTCCAGTTCCTTATAGATATACTATCGAAATTCTTTTTAATGCGCTTAGTATAATGGGATTTCTAAATGCTAAACCTTGGAAACGGAAAAGACACGTCTAAAAGTTGACGAAACTGGTGCATCATTCCAACGCACAAAAAGATCTCTAAGACATGCTTATATAGCAAGTGGGTGTTTCAAAAACCTTTTCATAGAGCTCCTAAATTTTTAAAATTGAAATCCTATATAGTGACTGTTCATGAATTACAACCTCGTGACGACCTCGTGGGAGGTTTAGAATGACAACCCTTCCACATGGTGAGGCATGAAATGACATTTCTTGTGAAATCTCGATATTGACTTCTTAGGAGGAATACAATATTACCTAATATAGGCAACTGGTATAAAAGCTACAGAGCCCTAAGCTAAGCCCCGGCACTACAGCCCATGAAGAGCCAAGCCTTGACGCCCAGCCGCTGCGTCCCCTACCTCGGCCCACTACAGGCGTATTCCAGACAACTGAAGTTTTCAAAACTATACTTCATTAAAACAATACCTTTGACTGGATCAATAGATTCCTTTCATCTGTTCACGGTGCTCTTATTAGCAGGGTTTTGGTTGAAAAGTTAAAACTACCGGTACTCAACTATTTAATTTTCCAGAATGGCTCGTAATGGCATTGTCCTGCAATCACTTTTCTTTCAGTAGATTCCTTTTGCTGATCGCATTGCAGTTGAGAGCCAGAATGCCACATACAAATGTGGCACTGGGTCAAATTCAAAAGGAGGGGATCCAGTTAGACCAGTGAGTTTACCTAAAACCTTTGGGCAAGCGTTCTTTGGAGACTGGCGGTGTATATTGTTTTCTAAGAATGTCTGAAAATAATTTATTACATGGAATACTTCACAGCAAGCACTTGTCTGTCGCTACAGCAATCCCAGATTATAATACGCGTAAAAAATTGTTTAAGTTGCACCCTTACAACTCTGCCTGCTACTGCTGAGGCACAGTTACGTGAAAAATATGAGACATTGTTTAAAATTTCTTGGACATAAAATTTTACACTTAACTTGGCTTACTGAAGTGGTCGCCAATAATTTTAAAGTCACATGGGTAAAATTAACCCATTTTTCTTTCGATTCTTCTACATACAGCGAGCGGCAAAAACAAATCTTTCTTTAATATTATCATCTCACCTTTATCAGGTATTATGAGGTTATTTTCTGATCAGTGAATTTTTAGAATTTTATCCAAACAAATGAACACCGATGCTCCTGTAAGAACAATGCGCATTGCATGTTTCAGAACTTCCAGTACCTACTCACTTCGGACAATGCTACAACTATCGGTACAAAGTACCGATGAGTACCGGCCCAACTAAAGCCCTACTTATTAATGAAAGTGCTATTTCAACATTAGGGTGTGTGCAGGTACATGTTCCCCTTTTCTGCCTTGAAACACTCGTACTTTAACGACAATGCACCACTGAATTTGCATTTTCCTTTCGGCATTTCGGCTTGTAATAAAGCACTGTGAGTAACTGCTCACTTTCCACTTCCTTATTCTTCGATAACCAAAATGCAAACGGAAGAGTGAGAGTAAAGCATCGCTTAGCTTTGTCACCAACCTTTTGCCTCGGAGTGCAAATGCTGCATTGCCAATCTCTCGTTCAATGTTACCAATGCACTCAGTGTCGGTGTCCGTCCGTCCGTCCGTCTGTCTGTCTGTCTGTCTGTCTGTCTGTCTGTCTGTGTGTCTGTCAGTCTATGGACAGCGTAACTCAAAAACGAAAAGTCAGTTAAAAACCAAAGTTGGTACTTGAGTTTAATATCTTTCAAGGATGTGACACGAATATTTTGAAGAAAATTGCTCCACTCGAAACTACCCTTTACATGAACATTTTTTCGAAAATATTGATTTTATTGAAAATGCTTCTAATAATTTTGATTAAAATGCAATATGTTTGAGATGTTTTATGACAAATGAAATGTATCTTTCGAACCACGTCCCACCCTCCAGTACTGCACCCCACCAATGACGCCTGTAGTGGGCAAAGGTGGGTGACGCAGCGGCTGGGCAGCAAGTCTTGGCCCTTCCTGGACTGTTGCGCTAGGGGTTTAGTTTTTATGTATATGTTGAATTTTCTGGCTATAGACCAGTGGCGGTTCCTGGGAGATCGCATACTCGCAACTGCACACCCACTAATTTTTTCCGCATGTGAATGTGTATTTACCTTTATAGACATGCATATGAGAAAGTCGAATGTCTTTCTTCTGTATGAACTTGCTCGTTTAATTTTCCCGCGCTCATGTGAGATTGGTACAATACCCAAGTACACACTTGGTGACTTTTGACTAACATTAGTTGGCTACACTGTTCCAGTCATTCGCAGGAGAGCAGAAACAAAAATACTGTCAAATTAACGTGGTACAAGAGCTATGAAACGCAGAATACTTTTTTGAAGTGAAATAATACATGAAGTACATTACTTTAAAATGTCGGCAATGTTGACAGCAGATTGGTGCCCTTTTGGCAAGGGCCAAACATATTTCAGGTATCAGTAAACATTTTAACGCAGCACATGATTTAAAATACATAATACTGGATATTATTTTCCTAAGCTTTTTTAAGCCTGAGGAATATATAAAACAGTGGACATTCTATAGTATGCTGCCCCAACTTCATCCTCACCTATGCGACATCACTAAAAGCACGCTTATTTTCTTGAAACTGCTCATATACACTTAACCTAACCTCGGATTTAATTCGTTTTATTAATATAATAGTAACAAAAAAGATAGTTTTCTTAAAACTTATATTGAGCTAAACTAACATAACTTCGATAAACTCCCTGGAAGAACATATATATATTTACTGCTCTAAATGAGTACAACACGATTACCTGATATACTTAAATACTTGAGAAGGTATAGCACCTCCATTTGTGTTTGCAGTGAGTGAAGCATTTTGAGAATGTGTCAAATTAGGCCAGCATATTATAGAATGTTGTTTTTTAGTGCCTTGCATCTGGCAATGAAGCCATTAGAATGTCAAAAACAGTTTCCACAATTTGTTTTCATTATCCTCATCTTCAACGTTGCTTTATACTTCCATACAAACAGGGATAAAGTTAAGTTTGAATTTTTACAAACATGGTTAACCTGACGAAAGTCGACAATAAATACCTTTCTCTAATGCAATATTGGGGAGCTTTCCGACTGTGGGGAACACTCTAGCGTAACTTTTATACCGTTTCAATGCCATTTTATTAATTTTTGGCGGGATTGGTCTGCGAAAGTTTAGCCATCTGTCCAAATTAATTGCTGTCTCAAGATTTTCTGTAAAGGTTTGCTTGCATATCATGGCTAATTGGTCACATTTTGGTGCATCCTTTGTTTTTTGAAGTTATTACATTAGACAAGGGTCATTCCAAACCAAACCAACCAAAAAATAATTAATCTCAACCTGACCATCTTGGAGTTTGATGAAACCTTGAGGAATCTTTCTCCCTAAAGGCCTAAGCAAGGAAATACTTCCAGAAAAAAAATTATTTTCTACTTTGCAATAATTATTGAAATTTGGGAATAACGATAAGTTTTTTTTCAATTTCTTGTTTGCTTTCTGAGTTTTTGAGTCTGTTAGTCTATAAACGCTTCCAGTTGGTGTTGTAGGGTCATCTAATGTAGTATCTCACTTTTATGCACAATTAATATATCCAGAAATTTGGAATATTTGAAAGACGAAGATGGTCCATATGGTTCTAAAAAACTTAATTTTCACTTCATTGCCATCTGCCTCTAATACACAACCTAGCCACCATTTATCTGAATAACGGCAAGTTACAAACCCTACTATGTCATTAATATCCACACTGTTGTCATTGTTATCATCAGATACTCTTTATTTTTGATTCTGTTGAAAATGAATATGTTTTCACCAAAACTTTAGTTTCACTATAACTGTGAAATTGTTGTGTTGCCTTAATTGGTTTTGCTGACTTGAATCGAGTCCTCAACATGTTTTTTCTGCTTTGTAGTCCTCCTTAGAGAAATACAAAAAAATAAATGTTTTTGATACTCTTTGTGCCCCAGTTATATAATTGATGAGGTGTCATGATTTGATCATTGTAGGTAATAGGAAGGCACTTTTTCCGTGAGAAGAAGAAGAAGAAGGAAAGAAAAAAAAATTCCACTCAGCCTTGATGACAAGATCATTTTCATGATTACACAGATTAAGAAAGTTGTACTTGTTTTTGTACTGGGATGCTGCTCCATCTGAAAAGTAATATAGCTTTTTAAGTTGGTAATTATTATTTATTTATGCCAACAAACTTACTGCTGGCGGTTAGAGCACCGCCTAGTATGCGGAGGGTCTGTGGTTCAAATCCCGGCTGTGGCATTGAATTTTTAAGTTCCAGTTCTACCTCTCTAGCTTTTTAAGTGTTTGAGGCAGTTTCTGTTTTAAGAAGTCAATCGTAAGGCATTGGAACAGATGAACAGCAACTGTATCATGAGTCATACAGTCCGATATAACAACCAAGCTTAAGTGCTCCAGCTTTTTACTTTCCTCACCCATGTAATAAATAACAAAGGGATGCATTGTTGCTTGTGCATTGTTTCAATGGAATCCCTGAACTGCATATTGTGGCACAAAAGAGTAATTTTCTGCAAAGTCACAGATTACAATGCATTCACTTTGGGATAGAGTTTCTTTAAGGTGCCTTAAATAACCAGATTGTTGAGTAGCAACAAATGAATGTCTTAATAGTTTAGGTAGGTTTTCCGATACATAGTCCAGAAATTCTTCAATGGATATTGTAATAGTTTCTGGAACAGATCTAGTATATAAATTTGCATCCATTGCTTCAAGGGCACATTTTTAATATTGTTCAGGTCAAAAGAGTTTTCAAAATGAGATTGCACATTTTCACTATTTGGACAGTCTTCACATTCTTTGAAGTAACACTTATCTGTTGGATTACCACAAATTAAGTTGTTAATTAAGTCTAAGTTTTGATTGGTAGTTTGCCATTTGTTAATTCGGGTACCTTACACTGTGCCATTATTAGCTTAATGTTTTGGTGAACTGTACACACATACACACATTATGCGTTCCACTAGATCCAGCAGACACGCAATGCTTAGGACGAAGCTCACAAAATTGACTGAATCCAACATTTTGATCTGGATAATGTTCTTTGAAGAATGCATGAGCTTCTCTTAAAGTGCTCAAAATTAAACATTTCTGAACATGTATGCATTTCCTGTTCAATTTTATTGATACAAAATCCTTTTTTACGTGGCATCTGGTGACTCACTTCATCATAACATCATAAAACTGTTACCAAGGCTTCTGTTGCAGGGCTCAATGTTCTTCCGGATTTTGGATCTGGGGATGACATCGCACCTTTTTCTGTTACAAGCTCTTTTGCCTTTCTAGCAATAAAATTTCTCACTCCGAGCTTAGTTTCTATTTGTTTTAAGGTCCAACTTTTTGGAAGTGTTGTTAAGATTTGCATTTTAAGGTTTTTGTCTTCAGTAGTATTGAATTTTTCTTTTATATGTGTACTGATTTTACTATCATAATTTTGGTGATATTAGAACATGAGGAACCAGGTAAACCCATAATTTTTTTTCAAACAGCCTATGTCACTTTTTGAAGTTTGTCTACCAGCGTAGGGATTTTATCCACTCTGGGAGGTCTGGCACAGGGTGCACTCAGCCTCATTAGCTCCTGGGGGGACCAATTGAGGAGCTACTTGATGGAGAAGTAGCGGCCCCAGGTCGAGAAGGCTGTATAACTGGCCGGGAAGGCTTGGGGCGTTTACAATGCCCCACCCTTCAGTACTGCACCCCACCAATGACACCAGTAGTGGACAGCGGTGGGGGACGCAGCGGCTGTGCGGCAAGCCTTGTCCCTTCATGGGCTGTTGCGCAAGGGGTTAGTTTTTAGTTTTTTAGTATTTCTTTTCAGTCAAACATTCCTTTTTAATTTGTGTTTCTTCAACTGCACTCAGGCTTCTGTTTATAACTTCAAGTGCTTCATGTTTTTCAGGAGCCAAAACTGGATTGATAGTAGGATGTTCACAAATATCCTGAGATTCTAATCTGTCTGAACTTAAGTTGTTGTGAACTGTTACAATTCTCTGGCAATTTAAGTACAGGTTTACGGCATCCATCACATATCTTATCACCGTTTTTTGCATTGGTAATGTGTCTTAAGATATCATCGTTAATAGTTCACAATTTTTTTTTAAATTTTTTTTGTTGTGATTATTTGACCTAATTTTTTTAGTCATCTTGTTTAGTTTAATATGAGCTTAGAAAAATGCAATGTGATTTAAACAAACAAAAAATTACTAAGCAAAATAATTAAAATGTTCTCAACTTTTGAGAGGTAGGACCGGAACTTAAAAATTCAATGCCACAGCTGGGATCAACTTTGCCCACACACGGCTTGTGTGTTTAAAAACACCAACAGTAAGTTTGTTGGCATAAATAAATAATAATGTTCTCAACTATTAATTTTGTAAATTAACAGTACATACATATATGGGTATAGTTACATGTACATGGAACACACAACTTCTCACTTTACCATTGCAAAAGGGATACTTCTACAAAGCACAGCACTTCTGATCATCACACCATCACTAATGACAAATTTATGAGACCAAAAGTCAACACCAACACTGAGGCATGTGTGGCAATGAATCATCAAACATGTTACAATCTGCATTAGACAAGGTTATGCAAGCAGGCTTCTAAAACTGTACCAGAGCAGAAAAGCATTAAGTAATTAGTTAAAAATTTTGAAGAACACAAAATAAACTCCCTTGGGTTGTGCCTAGTTTAGTGCAGAATTAACATTTTAACATAAAATGTTCAGTTATTTTGTCATAACTCCTGATTACATTGAGGTCCCATTGTGAAATGTTCAGGGTTTATAGCTTTAAATAATAGCAAGCTCGCAAAAAAATTTCAATTAAAAAAACATTATGAATTTTTTCTTTTTTTTTTTAGTTATAATTTAAATTTAATTTTTTTCCAAAAATAGTCAAATATCAGATTAAAGCCTGTGAAATTAACTTTAAAGTGACATGAAATATTTCTCTAGGTTTAATAGAACTGAAATTATTAAAGATATGATAGATCAGTGCAAAAAAAAAAACTTATTGTTATTCCCAAATTTCAGGAATTAATTGTACTCATAAATAGAAAACAATTTTTTTTGGAAGTATTTTCTTGCTTAAGCCTTGCTTTCCTCTGAAAACTGAACTGAACTAGAACTGAAACTGAAAAGTTAAGCTCAGTTTAGTTTTCAGGTATGCTTTGGTTAGATGCTGGCCTACTGACCCCAAGGTCGCGGGTTCAAATCTGGCCCAGACTGATGGTTTTTAAGTGTGCTTAAAATGACAACTCCAAGTCAGTAGATTTACTGGCATGTAAAAGAACTCCTGCAGGACGAAATTCCTGGCGACGCTGATGTGATTCTGGCAATTGACAGCGTTGTTAAACAACAAAATATTATTATTACATACCATTGAGTATAATGGCTAAAATGTGGTTGAGAAAGCATGACAATGAAGAAAGTGAGTTGGAGTTGGATACTCTGATGCTTATTCTGGTTGATGAACTAACTGATAATGAGCAAAGTTGTGAAAAATGCTCTGAGGTATATCCCATGTTTATAAATCATAGTTCAGAAGGTGCCTATGAGATTTAGGTTATGAGGCACTTGGAGGACAATGACAATACACATTTCTTATTAAATAGAGCTAGGATTTTTTATGTAAATACATACTCTTTCCCTTTGCTTATACATGACTGAAAAGGATAAATGTCCATCAATTAGAATCGTAGTTATCATATGATGTGTCGATTCATTATGTATTATTATATTACTTTATTTGACAAAGCTATTATTTCTGTATTGAAAGCACATGGTGAATAAAATAAATACATCAAAATGTAAGTTCTAAAAATGCTTTTTTTTTGTTTTTCCTAATTCCTCTGCCAGTTCCTTCCACAGCCTCTGTTTTTTCTCACTATTTCTATGCTCTGCATGCTGCAGATTGTGTAGAAGTTTATTCTACCAAACAAAATCAATAATCCTTTCCTCTTCCAGGTATGAGAACTTACGTTTTACACTCATTTTGCCCAAACTTACAAGTAAACAAAACAATATCCTATTATAATCTCACTTCTGATCACACACCTATTCAGATCGCTCAGTTCAACTGAAGTGAAAAAACGACTGCCACCTTAATTTTTGTCGCCTAGATTTCTGGTGGAGAACTGAAAAATCTAGTGACAAACGAATTCACTTCTCAGCTCAGTTGTCGGCCGGGGGATACCATTTCAATAACAAACAATGCACCCATTCATTATCATGTGAACCTCAACTGAAAAATCTTAAGTTCTAGTTCAGTTCAGTTTTCAGATTGGAGGAAAGCAAGGCTTTAGAACTTTAGGGAGAACAATTCCTGAAATTTTCATTAAAATCCAAGATGGTCAGGTTGAGTGACTGGTTGGTTTGGCTTGGAATGACCCATAAATTGCTTTTGGAGGTTAAACCTTACTACACAAAAATGTAGATCCCGTTAAAATAATTTTGTCAAATATTTTTTTTTCCTGTGGAGTGAACCATTTCTAAGACATTTCAATGGGAGACCTTTATACCAGAAGTGTAACTCCACTAGTTTCTCATAAGAGAAAGCTAAACACTGTTCTCTGGCATGGAGATAGAGGCTTTGAATACGTTTTGGCAATTCTGAAAACTGTTCTGCATTTGATCACATAGCTTTCCTTCCTTTAAACTGACTTACTAAGATTTTCTTGCATTTTGACTCATGTAATGTCTGTGTTGGCTAATGCTGGATTTCTGACAATGAAGTCCTTAGTCTTCTTGCTCTCCAATATTTTTCACTGATGGATGGGGTGCTAGAAGTGGCTGGGCATATTTGGAAGTTTTCTTGGTTCATTTGCTCTTACAGATCACATAGAGGACAGAGTGGTGAAGAATATATCCCAAAACTGTTCAAATGTTTTGCCAGAAAATCATGTCCCGTAATCAACCTGAAGGTTACAGCTGCCATTTTTCGAGGACACTCAGGAATTACTTTTTGAATGTTTGGTAGTTCCCATCTTTTATTTTTTTGATTTTTCATAGTAATATTTTGCAATAATTTTTTTAAATTCAGAGTTGAACTAATCTTTTAGCTGCATAAAATGGTAGATGAACTATAGATAGTACACTGTTGGTACCCTTTCTTGCAAGTAAATCAGCTTTGTCATTACCACTCAGTCCACAGTGAGCTGGTATCCATTGGAAGACTAGGTGTTTTTGAAGTGCTGTTAGGTGGGTAAGGATTTTCCAACATTCATGTTCTGGAAATCTAGTATGGATTGTGTCTAATGCCAATAATTTAAGAACACTACTTGGAGTATCACTTTTCTTAACTACTTCTGTCAAGTGTAAATAATATGTGATGTCTAGGGCTCGGAAGCTCATGCCTTAAAAAACACTGAAATATGCATGCAAATATGCTCTTAAAAACTTTAAAATATGCCAAGAAATATGCACTATTTCATTAGAACAGTTCATGTCCCTTTGCAGTAGACAAGTTAGTGTAAATAATAAAGGCTGCTACTATTAACTGCTAAATTTCAGTTCACAACCAACACTACACAAATGTTCAACAGTAAAACGTCTATTGTCTGGCAAAACATTATTGTAGGTAACTTCTTTACACGTCAGAAGATGTTATAGGGGCATATTTAAATGATGTTAACTGTTTCACAGAGAGAGTCAACTCTCTTGGTGTGACAGATGGTTTTCTTTCGAGGATGTCTTGAATATCGCACATCTGTTTATAACCAGAATTTTTTGAAATTACATAATTCACTTTCTCTTTCACTTTTTGTCCTATGCTACCAGGAACCAAACTTAGATCGCAGATTGTTGTTTCAAAGACAGTAAGTGAGTGATTCATGCAAAGGAGATCCTATAGCTTCCAATGCCGTTATGGCTGTTGGTAAGAAAGAAAAATGGGCAGATATGAAACTAAGATCCTTCTTTAACCCAGTGCCTGACAGAATATTTTGCACAGTTTGTATTGATGAAGCATCGTTCAAGTCCAATGAATTACCCTCTTCGATTATTTCTATGTGCTCAGCATAATATAAAACTGCATCGACCCATGTTCCCCATCGAGTTAACACTGGTGCAGGAGGAAGTCGGATATTAGGTGCTGTTGATCTAAACAACATAACTCTTTTAGGAGATTTAACAAAAATTCTCTGTGTACTGGACACAAATCAATCTACCAGTGGGAAAGAATCGAGTATTGTCTCAGAAATTCGATGAAGAGCGTGTGCCAAACAAGTTATATGAATTAAGTTAGGAAAAATACCTTTCAGAGCTTTTCCTGATTTTACCATATAAGGTAACAAATAAAAGCAACCAGTTGTATTCAATTCCACATGGGCATTGTAATTTCAAAGAGTCCATCACAAACTGTGTCACAGTTACATTGTCAGTGGCCGACAATTTGCACACATTAAGGAGATAAGCTCTTGTCTTTTGTTCATTATTTAAGGCACCCACGATTATATTAGCAATAGAGCGGCATTCAGAATCAGAGGTTTCATCAACAGACAACCACACAAACTGATCCACTAAATTTTGTATATTTGACAATAAGTTATTGTAACAATGTCCTACAGTCTTTCGCAGTGTACTTTCTTCAGGCACATGTTGTTGAGGACACTTGGCAAGAAAGTTTTTAAATATCGGATTATTAATTTTGAACAAGGGAATATCAGCAACTAAAATTACTTGGCAAAAGTCATAGGAAAATTCAGTAACCCTACTTCCTAAACACTCTACTAATTATTTTAGAACAGGTTATTTGTTTGCAAGTTTTCTGATTAAATTCTCCATGTTTTGCTGTGTTTATGTGCTGAACTATTTGAAATCTTTTCTCACTCCCTATATTTTTGTCACATGCTCCACAAAACAGTACCCTATTATCTGTAGATATTAAGTCACCCGAAAATTCTTTATGTAAATTAATTAATCTAGCACTCGAAGTTGGTTTTATTTTCGGCATTTGAAGAGCTTTTTAACATTTTATACGCCTAATTTAATTTGGAGGGAACCAGTTCACAACACTGTTACGTTTGAAGACCACGCAGAGGCAAGCGTTGCTATAATCGTGCTGCTCAAAACGTTGACCTGCACTTTATCTTTGTTAATATAAACCTCTCAGATAACGCACTGATTATTCTCTGCACACATACATATAATGAAAGGATGGAAACAGGGGATTCACTACATAACAACATGACTCAGCCTTGCTTCTCACCACCTCGCGAGTTACATCATATGCAACACTACCAATATGAAAAATATTATCCAGGTGGGAAATAAAACATAAAAATCATTAAAATATGCTATATAGAGGCTATAGTATTGAAATAATATGCATTTATCAAAATCAAGAAAATATGCAGTTATATGCACCATAAAATCACGTCCAAATAACTTAAAATTCCATAATTCGTGCACATAATGTAAAAACATACATTTTTAACCCCTGTGAAAAAACATGCAAATGCAGGAACTTCCTATCCCTAGTGATGTCTAATGTTCTTGTCAGATTGACTTTATATATGAAGTTTTCCTTTGAATTAGGAAGGAGGTCTTGTTCTCGAGGTCTTGAATTTTGGAAAGAAATCTCTCCTGAATCTTTAGTGTATGCGTAAAATTTCTCTTGTTCCATCTATTGAATGGGAGTCTGATGAACTTTTTGTGTTGAATAAGAGCTGTCTTATCTATTTCATATTCAATGGGGTATTGGATGGTTAGTATTTCCATAGTGTATTTCCATTGGTGTGGTTTTGGTAGCACCTGTAATTAGTCTCAGACTTTAGTTTTGAAATATTTGATTTTTTTTTTTTCTGTGGTGTGTGTGTATTTGCTGTTACGAGAACTTTGCTGCAGTAAGTAAATAATGGCTTTATATATACGTTGTATGTGATGTTAAGAGTTGCTCTGGAACATCCCCACTTCATTTCTGTGAGACGTTTTAACAGTGAAAGGCACCTTCATGCTCTTTGTATTACATTTTCTATTTGTTTGGTCCATGTAAGTTTGGTATCAAATATAACTCCCAAATATTTTGCTTCCTTTGCTTCTGGTAATTGTTGAACCTCAAAAATTAGTTTTATTTTTAATGGTTTCTACCTTAGTGAAAAGATTTGGTAGTTTGATTTTGTTGTATTAGCAGTCATTAAATTTTCTTTGGTCTACTTTTGTAGGTTGGCTAAGGATTGTTGCATGTTTTTTTTTTTTTTTTTTTTTTTTTTTTCTCTGGTTCTGTACTTTTGTTTTTTGGTTTTGAAGTCCACATTACTAAGTCATCAGCAAATAGTGCACAATTCACACATGATTCTTGTATTTCTTGCGGCAGATTGTTATTAAATATATCAATAAGTGTTGTGCTGAGCACTGCGCCTTGAGGTAAGCCACAGCGTACTTGTTTATATTTAGATATATTCCTTCCATATCTGGTAACAATAAAGCATTGGGTTAGGAAATGACATAACCATGAAAACATTGGACCTTGTATACCTATTTTTTTTTTTTTTTTTACTTTCTTTAGTAGTTCTGTTTTGCAAATAGAATAATGCATTTTGAAACTAATAAAAACTGATACATTATCTGATCTTTTTTATGTTGAAGGAATCTTTGATTTCTTGAGTGAGAAGTAAGACTTGTTCATTTGTAGAGTGGAGCTCTCTGAATCTGGCTTGACTTGGGGAAATTAAATTTGGTGATTGTAGAAATCAATCAATTTGACACCATTCTTTCTATCGCTTTTGCCAATTTGCTAGTAAGGTCTATAATTTTTTTTATTTCTGAAGCTGTTTTATCTTTTTTCAAGAGTGGGACAATTATTGCCTTTTGCCATTTGGCAGGTACAATGGTTTTCCAGGATAGATTGTAGAGTTTTATTAGTTGTTGTTTTGCTGTTTCTCCAAGGTTTTTTATGAACTCTGGATGTATGTGATCAGGTCCAGGAGACTTTTAGTTTTTTTGATTATTAATTGCAATGTTCAGTTCTTGCATATTAAAATTTTGAAAAAAGATATTGTATCGAGTGTTAGGATCACATTGTCTTTCTTGTTTCAAATCTTTCTTGAATTGTTTACATTCCTTTTTATTATTTTTGTTACTTTATGTGAATTAGCATAATATTTAATTAAGGTTTCAGCTATGACTCTATTGTTTAATATTTTATTATTGTGTATGATAGGTATGCTACTTTTTTCTTTCCTGTTCTTTACATTTTTTATGAACTTATGGGCTTTGTTACCATCTGTCCTATAATCCAATTTTTCTAAGAAATTAATTAAGAGACTCTTTTTAGCAGTATTAATTTCTTTTTTTAGTGAGGCACATTTCTTTCGCCATATTTGTGTATCCAATATGTTTTTTGTTTGTTCAGCTGTATTTCTAGCTATATCCCTTTCCTTTTTCAGTTTTTTTTTAACTGGGGGTTCCAAAACGGTTTGACATTTTTGATTCTTCCACAAGGAATATTGTTTTTTTTGGCAGTTTCTAGGATGGCTTTACAGAAATTTTTGTTCATATGATCTGGTTGGTCGTGCAGCTGTGAGTTTGTTCTTTAAATTTATTTTTCAGTTCAGTTTTATATTTATTCCAATCTGCTTTTTTGAAGTTCCAATACAGATTCATGTGATGCTGACTGACATTTGTATTATCTAGTTTTACGAGTATATTGGCAATTACGGCTCTGTGACTAGAACTTGGATCTTCTATAACTTGTTTTTTAATCTTTGAAACAATATCTGTTGTAGCTAACAAGAGGTCTGGGTTTACTGCCTGCCCCAGAGTAATGTATGAAGGTTGTGGGGTCTTCTTTATTTCTTCAGTGCAAAGGTTGTGGCATTCGAAAATTCTTCCATTACTTTCCCCTAGGATCCACTTTTTTATAACCCCATCTTTTGGAATGGGCATTGAAATCCCCAATTATGATTGTTTTATTTAATTGGTCAAGAAATGAGAGATCTGGTTCATTCCTGGGAGGATTGTAAATACTTTATAAATGTAGATTTATTTTGTTATCCCAAAAGTTTAGCTTTATTAATTCAGATTTATCTGCATTATTTACTTCTTTAAGAATTTGAAAGGAGGATTTAATATCCTTTTTGGCTCCATCTAATATTTCACTAGTTATCTATTGTCTATTTTTGGGTAGTAGATTTAATAAAAATCCAGTAAACTGTAGAATGAAGTATCTTCCGGGCTGTTATGCCGTCCAGTAAAATTGAAGTATTTAAGTTGATCATTTGTTAGATTTGCTTCTTGAATGAAAAATATGCCTATGTTATTGTTAAATACAATTTTATTGAGCTCCATTCTTCTTGCTTGCGTGAGACGACCTGCATTCCATTGAAGAATTCTTATGTTAGATCTTCTATTTATATAATATTTGGGTTCTCGAGAAGTAGTCCCCACCTGAAGATCCGAATGGGGGACTATTTTAACTCCTGAATATTTTACTTCTCAAGTCATATTTCATAATTAACAATGGAGAGCTATATAGCAGTAAAAGTAACCTCTATTTAGAGAGCACCATATTTTTACATTTTGGCCATCACATCACTCTCTCTCAACCCCCAGAATGTCTGAAGGACCACACCTGTCGTTGGTTCACAGGTCTCACCAACCTGACTGGGAGTATTATCAAAATAAATTCACTGACCATATCCTCTGATTACCAATCAGAGGATGCAGTACATGCCATAATAGGTCAGATGTTAGAGGTTAAGAGGTTATAGAAAAATTAGAGAAGTGGAAAGGTTGGAAAAATAAAGATTCCCTAGCCCTTGGGTACCCTAATAGCATAAGGGTTGGAAAAGAACAAGAGATGACCAAGGTAAAGTAAGGTCAGATACAAAAGCTATAGTGAGGAGCAAAACACGGAAGTAATGTTCTGCTCAGCTTGGGCACCTTGTGGTCACTGTCCACATATTCCCTAGATGGGGACTCGTGATTGATTAATAAATATGTATAGTATATCCAAAAATAATTAAAATCGGTTAATTTTTTGAATACCTAGTTACTTATGAAAGACCCAGTATTATGGGGTTAAACTAAGTGATTTTCATCTGCACAAAAGAGATAGTATTTTATATTTATATATCTTGAAAACATGGTGCTTGTCTTCTTTGCATTTACTGATAAGGATGCTGGCTGTGCTGAATAATGAAAGGGACATGTTCATTTTTGTCAACTGTACATTGCATACACTGTAATCCATCCTGGCACATTATGGGAAAGTCATTAATCCATGTCAACTTTCAACAGAGCTTGCAGTCTTGTTAGAAAATGTAATGACACAAGAATTATAGTGGTAGATGTGTGTGTATATATATTGTTTTATTTGTTTCTATTCTTCCTCGCATAAACAATTCCACTATCTGACATATTACCATTTGTAAATCCTGTCAGTTATATATACAAATTAATTGCAAACTCTAATAATACTTCTTTATGATTTTAGAAAATTTGAGATCTATTCCATGGCTTGGCAAAATGAGGTCAACATGGAGAATGTTGTTCTTGTAGCTGCTCCTTATGGTGGACCAATTGCAGTCATCCGAGACAGAAAGAAGTTTGTGAAAATTCAAGGTATAGGAAAGCCAATTATATCCATCTATTCCTCCTCAGGAAGGCAGATCTCATCCATTGTGTGGAGTAGTGGTGTTATTGTGAACCTTGGCTGGTCCTCAACTGAAGACTTACTCTGTGTGCAAGATGATGGATCTGTTTTAATTTATGATATATTTGGCACTTATCAACACACATTCAGCATGGGACAGGTATCTAATATTATATGTCTGAAATTACTGATATTAATTGTTTACTTCTCACAGCATGTTTTATCGAGCATGACCTCCAAAAAAAAAAAAGAATTGTTACTTACCAGAAGTATCTCAAAATTCAAAGCAATGATAAATAATATTTCTGATGTGCTTACTGCCACTAAAAAAGGTTGTCATATGAGCGTCATACTGAAAGTCATGAGCAACCCAGTGTTAAAATTCAACTATGTAACAAAAACAATAGCAGGATCATAACCTACAGACTTTACACCACATTAAATTACATAGGCTTCGGCCGCCAGTGTCCATAGTAATAAAATCTTCCAGGAAAGGCCGCAGTTGTGTTGTTGTCAGCGTTTCACCCTACTTTGTAGAGCTTCTTCAGGGCTAATGCTCTTCTTGACAGCACTGCAGGAACTGTGCTGACTATTCAACTACTCATTTATTTATATCTTGGCCGTGGAGGTTTGAGCCGGCCCTCTCGTTATCATTGACTGATGGTCTGTCAATCCTCGCGCTCTTATCAATGTTTGTCAAATAGTGTGGAGATGTCTTCCATTATCTCTGTTGATACTGTCTTTTAATTTAAATATTTCTATTCAATGGAGGAGAGGAGATAGATGCACATCAACCTAGCTCAGAGGAAGAAGAGGATATCTTGGAGTTCTTAAGACAGCAATGATGGAGTAGACGGCGAAGAGTTGCAGTTTTGCTGAAACAGTTACAGCCAGGACAATGGTGGACGGGGTGGTAAGAAATTTGGAGATACGTCACAGTGGAAGGAGGAGCCGACTATTTTGCAGATTCTTAACATTATGTGTCCGGGAGCTGGTGTAATTGCCCCAAATGAGTGAGTGTAGTGAAGTGGGGGGAGGGACTTTCCTGTCCCCATTTATAATTTATAAATAAAACTGTAGAATGGTAAAGTGGTTTTAAATGGGCATGGGCTTAGCCCCTCTCCCGTAATAAGTATGAGATTTTATGAGTGATTAGGAGCTTGTTTGGATTTGATGAGATGAGAGTGTGATTTGGTGATTTAGAGGAGGGTTTTGTAAATTTTTAGTCTATGTGAATGTTTTGATGTGGTGTATTAGTGATTTTGTTTAGGTGTTTGAGAGAAAATTTTTTTTTTTTATTCCTTAGATAAAAAATGGAGTGGTCAAGTAGAGGTATTTTATGTGATGTGAAAGGATGTTAAAGATATATGATTTATATTGAGTGAAGAATGTTATATATGTATGTGTGTGTTTAATTTTGTTGCAATTTTTTGTTATTTGTTGTAAATGTTTTTTTTAAGAGGAAATTGTGAAATATATTTGAAGTTTTGGATGTGAGTTTAAATTATATAAGTTTGTGTTTTGTAAATTATAAATTGAGTGAATTTATTAAAATTTAAGATTTGAAATTAGTATTTGTTTTTAAATTTTTGAAATTGTTTTGTTTTAATTTTATGGTTTTTAAATTTTTTTAAGAGAAGGAATAGTAAATTTGGATTTGGAAATTTGGAAATATTTTATAACAAAAAATTAATTAATTTTGTATTGTAATTTAGGTATTGAATTTAAATTATGTTGATTGAGTTTTTGTGGTAATTTTAAAAATTTGAAATATTAAAGTTTATTTTTTAATTTAAAATTTAAAATGTTATATTATTAAATAGTACCATGGCGACCAAGCTTCGCTCGGCTTTTCTTTTCCTTTTTTGGGGGGGAGGGAGAAGATGCTTATTTAGATAAACTTGAAAAGCAAAACCTTAACTAAATATAAATTTTCATCCTAATTGTTGGAGCCGTTTCCGTGATCAGACCTTTAATATCCTGGCTTGTTTGTTTAAATTGGCCCATTAACAGAGAAATTATGGCCAAAATAAGGTTTAGAGTAATTGTGACTGTTACATGTAAAATCACGTTTTTTCAGGAATTACACCTATATAGATAAACTTAATAAGCAAAACCCGTCTGAATACAAAATTGTTAGAGCCTTTTCCAAGTTGCGCGAAATATATTTATATACAGGAATTGTGACTGTTACACATAAAATCACGTTTTTTTTTTAGGAATGACACCTATATAGATAAACTTAATAAGCAAAACCCATCTGAATACAAAATTTGATCGAAATCATTAGAGCCATTTCCAAGTTGTGCAGAATAGATATAAGAATTGCTTGTTTAAATATATAAGATAAGATTGTGACTGTTATGCGTAGACTAATATAGCTAAGTCAACTCTCTGTATGTTTTCTGCCTCTTGACGACACCTTTAATATCCTGGCTTTTTTTTTTTTTCTTTTCAAATTGACTCATTAACAGAGAAATTATTACCAAGATAAGGTTTAGAGTAATTGTGACTGTTATGCGTAAAACCGTGTTTTTTTAGGAATGACACCTATATAGATAAACTTAATGAGCAAAACTCTGTCTGAATACAAAATTTAATCGAAATCGTTAGAGCCATTTCCAAGTTGCGCAGAATATATTTATACATAAGAATTGCTCATTTAAATATATAAGATTTTTAAATTATTAAGTTTAAAAATTAATAATATTGATTTTTTTTTATATTATTTAGGTGTTATTAATTGTGTACTAATAATCTTTATATTTTAGTTAATATTTAAATGTTTCTGTTATATATTTATAGTTTTAAAATTTTGGTTTTTAAAATTTTAAAAGTTTAAATTTGAAATTTAAATGTTGTATAATTTAAATTTTTAGCTTATGGTTTTTAAGAATTTGAAAGAATAGTAAATTTTGTTTTGAAACTTGTTAGTGAGTTGAAATTAGTGATTGGTTAATTTTATGAGTTTAGAGAAATGTTTAGGAATAATTTGAAATTTTATGGAGTATTGATGTGTAATTTTTGTATTTGTATATTTTAATTGATTTAATTAGTTGTAAAAATTGTTTTTTTAAATACTGGATACCAGTATTTTGTATTGTTGTTTTTGTAAATTTTATATAGAATTGTAAGTTTGTAAATTTTTATTCTTTTTTTATTTAAGTAGAGGATTTACTGGATACCAGTTAATTTTAATGCTGGATACCAGTATTATTTGTATATTTATTTTGTGTTTGAAGTGGTAGCTTATTTTATATATATATTTTTTTTTAATATATATTTTTATTTTATTTTAATTTTTTATCTAAAAAATTGTTTTGTAGATTTGTATTTTTATAGCTTATTAATAAATGTATGGAATTTGGAAGCTACGTCCCGATGTAAGGAATTAGGTACCGGGATGGAAGTTTTCAGATTTTATTTATTTATTTATTTCTATGCTTTCTCTGGCCATTCTATGTGTAAAATGGTCAGAGTTAACTAGTAACTGCATTTGGTTGAAATCTATATGGTGTTGCATGGATATGGCATGTTCAGCCAATGCTGATTTTTCAGGTTGGTTTAGTTTTAAACTTCTTATGTGTTCCTGCCGTCTGATTTTTATTGATCTGCCTGTCTGCTTTATATATGCCGCTCCACAATTGCAGTCGATCTTGTAAACACTGGCACTGTTCAAGGGGTCTTGTTTGTCTTTAACTTGACGTAAGAATGATCTAAGCTTCTTAGTGGATTTATATCTGGTTTTGATGTGTTTTAATAATATTTTTGCTATTTTGTCAGTCTTCCTTTTACATAAGGCAACCATGCTGTGCTTTGGTCCTTCTCCTTTTCTTGTACAGTTTGATTCTGTGAGTCTTTTGTTGCTTATGTACAGATTTTGTATTTGTCTTTTTGAATATCCATTTGCTTCCAGGTCATATTTGTATGTAATTTAATTCATCTTGTAAATTCTCCGGATCACAAATGCGATTGGCTCTGTGTAAAAGTGTGTTGGCCACTGCTCGTTTAATAGCTGGGGGATGGTGGGATGAAGTGTCCAAGTATCTGTCCGTGTGCATGGGCTTCAGATATACTGAAAATGTTAGCTTATTTTGTTTCTGTTCAATTTGAACATCCAGAAAGGGCAGTTTTCTGTTATTCTCTATTTCCATTGTGAATTGGATATTTTATGCATGCTGTTTAAATGGTCTAAGAAGTCTAGAATCGTCTAGATCCGGAGAATAAGGTGGATGAGGCATGATCTCAATGCCCATTTCTGCAATGACATCTTGAGTTGCACGAGCTCGATGAGCAGGGGCATTATCCTGATGCAAGATCCATCCTCTCCTTGCGAGATCTGGTCGCTTTTCGGCCATTGTTTTCTTTAGTGGCCCCTTCAGTACGTCACAATAGTAAACAACAGTTACTGTGCATTGATTAGTTACAATACATGATCATACAGATTGCCCTGTTTTCAAAGAATACGAAATGCATGACCTTTCTTGCACTTTTCTAAACTTTTGCTTTCTTAGGCCTAGGGCTCGATGAATGTTTCCACTGCAAACTCTCCTGTTTTGTTAACGGGTCATAATGGTGGAACCAACTCTTGTCATAAGTGATGACCCTATTCAGAAAGTCTGGCTCCCGTCGTAACCTTCTGAGCCATTATTGACACGTCATGATGCGGTGAGCCTTATGTTCGTCCTTCAGCACGTGCAGTACCCATTTCGCTGCAACTTTTCGATAGCCAAGATCATTGCAAATTATGTTATCTACAGTTCCAACAAACAAATGCATTATGTCTGCAACTTTCGAAATTGTTATGCGGAGATCTTCTCGCGCAATTACGTCAATTGTGTTAATGTTGACTTCCGTTTTTGCTGTTACGGGTCTTCCAGGGTGCGGAGAATCTTGAAGGTCTTCATGATCCAGTTTGAAACATTTATACCACTCAATTTGTGTTTTGCCTAAAGCTTGGTCCTTGTATGCTTGCTGTACCATTTCAGGTAGGAGTTTTGTCTAACAGAACACAAAACTTTATTGATGCGCATTGCTGCAATTTCATTTCCATGGTGGGTGCAGCAAACACAACTTCACGTATTGGGCTCTAACTCTCAACTGATCCACTCTGCATGACTGGCACTCACAGCACTGTTAGAGGAAGGTTTCACCTTTCCACCACTAGCAGCCATGGCACTCCAGGGCGGTTTATTTAAATACAATTAAATTAGTTCGGTTATTTATTGAAGGACCCTCATACAGCTACTAGTTAACTCTGACCATTTTACACATAGAATGGCCAGAGAAATATTTAAATTAAAAGACAGCATCAACAGGGATAATGGAAGACATCTCCACACTATTTGGCAAACATTGATAAGAACGTGAGGATTGGCGGACCATCAGCCAATGAGAACGAGAGGGCCGGCTCAAACCTCCACGGCCAAGATATAAATAAACGACTAGTCGAATAGTCAGCACAGTTCCTGTGGTGCTGTCAAGAAGAGCATTAGTCCTGAATAAGCTCTACATAGTAGGGCGAAACGTTGGCAACAACACAACCAAGACGCAGCCTTTCCCGGAAGATTTTATTACTATTTACACCACATGTTGCCATATTGTGACGTTATTAGCTTCTTTCACATGACCACAGGCAGCATTTCCAAATGGCCGACATTGTTTTGTTTTAAGGCATGCTGTAATGAATTCCTTGTTACAGGGGAAAAATCTGCTGGTAAAATTCACCTCAGACTTCAACATGGCTATGGAGATGTCTGCATGGATACTAGCAGTGTTAGGAGATGGGTGAAGCTTTTCAAAGACGGGAAAACAAGCATCCAAGATGAGCCTCATAGCAGTTGCCCACACACTGCATCCACAGATTTCAATAAGGAAAGAGTTGATGAGATCATTAGAGTAGATAGGCAGATCATTATAGATAAAATCACTGCACATCTTACAGTGCAAGAAAATATACAAAGCTTAGATTATTGAAAAGTCTGTTCACCAGCCAAACCTTCTTCAGAGATTTCAAAATGGTGATGATGTTTTGAGGAGTATTGTGACAGGGATAAAAACTGGTTCCATAATTAAAAGCCTGAAACAAAACACCAGCATATGGAATGGCACCATTTGGATTTGCCATCGAAAAAGAAAGCGAAGACATTGCCATCTGCTGGGAAGGTTATGGGTAATGTCTTCTGGGATGCATAGTGCTACATCATTCTGGTTGATTTTCTTGGACCTGAACCAACCGTAAATGCTGCCTGCTATACCCATACACTTCGGAAGTTCTGTCTTGCATTACATGATAAGCACCCTGGAAAGATCATCCTGCAACAGGATAACGCACGTCCTCTCACTGCACAGTCATAGAGAAAATCAGAACATTTGGTTGGATAACTCTTTCACATCCTCCTTACAGTCCCAATTTAGCACCCTCTTAGTACCATCTTTTTGATTCTATTAAGGAACAAATGCAAGGTGAACATTAAAGTGCATCAGAGTCTTCATGCAGCTGGAACAAAATTCTGTCGTAAGGGTATTTTCAAACTTGCAGAACAATGAGGAAAATGTGTGCAAAGAAATGGAGGCAATGTTGAAGAGTGAGGGAATAGGCTGTAGATTATGATGATGTGCTTGATTTATCTAAAAAATAAGGGTAATACTTTTTAAAAATTGTTGTTCATTACTTTCAGTATGACCCTCGTAAAGTTGTGTTAGATCTGCATTTTTTGTTGAGTAAGATTTGTCTCTCTCAAGGTTTATCAATTGTACAAGTCATTCAGAATGAAGAGAGCTTCATGGCTATTTCCAGAAAATTTAAGATTAATACATTTTATTTGTCCTAAAAATGTCTAAAAGATACGAGAATTTTTCTTTGCAAAGGGCAGGTTGGAATGGGTGGATTTTCTTGAATATCTTTGTGTTGCATCTTTGGAAGATGCTGTAAACTTAACACCATGTTTGGTATTTAACTGACTTAAGCTTTTGAGTTATGCTGTTGACAGACACATAGACCTTTTTCTAAAAATGCTTTGTTTTGGATTGAGCTAGCGCTTGAATCTACATTTCTAATGAAATCTTGGCATCAAATTTTTGGGTGGCATGCAGTAGTTCCTATTTACTAGTTAAAGTAACAAGAAAGTAAATAATCAACTGCAATGAAACCAGTCCAGGTGTTACAGAACATGAAGTTTGTTCTGTGCTTTTCTTGAATTTTATTACATATCAGTCACATGATTTGAGCAAAATATAAGAACTAATTGTTCTTACAGATGATATTAGTGTGTGTCAAGCAAATGATTGGAAATGTTATTAAATATAGCTGTCAGAACATTTTGAGAACTACACATTTGTTATCATGCCATTAAAATAAATTTAATCTATGATAAGACAATGCAGTTAAGCACTAAAGCAAGAGTATTCGGATCGTTAACATAATCATGCAATCCTTGAGGAAGGGATGTTATACCAAATGCAGAGGTGTATATAATGTTGCACCTAAATGATCATTGATTAAGAATTATTGATCTAATTAATATGTTTATATTATGTATATATTAAGCAATGTGTGGTTTTTTGTTTATTTTACAGGAGGCAAAGGACACAAAGGTTATTGAAGCTAAACTCTTTACAACTATGGGCGGAACAGGCATTGCTGTTCTGACATCATCATTCCGTATTTTTCTAGTCAATAGTGTAAAAGAGCCTAAAGTTCGCAGGCTTGCTGAAATTCCAAGTAAGGCTTTAATCAGATACTAATAAATTTTTTTCTTCTCCATTTTTTTTCATCACTGATAACTTTTCAACAGAAAATAAGTGAAGTATTTTAATTGGAAGAAGTCCAAGAAAAGTGTGCTTCTATCTTCATTGTGTGTTGGATGCAGGGTAAACTATCCTATACCAATGGGTGATCCAAAAGACTCCGAACTGGCTGCACTGTGTTTTGCCTGAATGCATCCTCGATATTCGTCGCCGACTGCAGCTGTCATGGAACAACACGGATGAAACCATACAACATTTTTAAAACTACTTTTAAAGGCTTTACTTACCAGTGTTATTAAAGGAGATGGTGAAGTTGGCCACCATCGTTGTCCATACATTTTGGCACCTCTTTAGGAAACTATCCATCACTCACCATAGTTCACCTTAAGAAATGTTGGCAATTTCCTGGCAGATATTTTGCTTTAATTTTTCCAGGGTGTGTGGGTTTGTGTTGTGTACACTTTATGCTTTAAGTTACCCCAGGGATAGAAATCGCAGATCACCTGGAAATCTTTCTGCAAATCGACTTTCACTTGGCGAGCTGACTGAGCTAACAAATACAAATCATAAATAAATATACACTGTGCAGTAGAAAACGAATGACACTTTGTGACTAAGCACAGGGCAAAATAATAAGGCACACTGGTAATAACTCAATCACATAGTGTGTGCCAGCTCAATACTGCACTTTCAGAGCAGTGAAAAACAAGTAAACCACATGACCTTGTATACAGCAACTACATTATTGTGTTTCCGTTTGCACAGTGGGAAAACACGGTGCAGTGGTTTGGATGTTTTTGGGTCTCTCGTTATTAAATAAGTTAATTTCATGTTCAGAAAGAGTTTCACATACTCTAGAGAAATATTGCAATTAAAAACATCACTTTACTGCCAATCAGTTAAGTCAAAGCCGATGGTATAATCTTAAATCTTAAGATAGCATCTTATTGCAAGAGAAACCATATTAATGTTCCACTTATATGGTACCTTTAACGTTTAAGGTAATATCACTGATTGGCAGTAAACTGATGTTTTTTAGTTTGAGAATACCTTGTAGTTTACCAGAAAAAATGTGAGTCAATTGGGGAATTTAATATCATGCTAGGATGTTGCCATGGAAGCTCTATTGATAAAAGAGCAGCACAGAAAGCTGAAGACCAGTACTCTATATCCCTGCTAAGGCACTGAATTTTTCAGTCTACCTTCCATCTTAAAATTTTACATATGAAATCGAGCCACATTCGTAACAAACATGGAAACTTACTCGTAAAACAAACTCAAGACAAAAAGGAAATATCCATCATCCTAATGCAAAACTTTCTTACTCCCGGAAAGGCACATACTGTGAAACAATTAAAACATACATACATGTCCCACACACATTCACTCTTTTTTTGTTAGGGGTTATTATCTGAAAAGAAATAATCTTAGCAGTGCAGTGTAAGCCATATTTAATGAGCAGTCTACATTTACATTTAACACATAGCATATAGCATTTCACATCTCTTTCCTTCACTCTGAATAAGAGAAAATAATGAAATTATATGCAAGAAGTTTTGTATTAGTAAATGATTCCTGCTGTTATATTTCACACATTGTGTAATGAGCCTGCCAGATATAAGCCACTAGGCTTATTGCAATTGCTGATGTGTTGCAAGTTTTTTGATAGTAAAATAATTTATACAGTGTTTTCATACTCAAGTATAAGTGGTGAATAGATATTGCTTATAGGTCTCATCACTGTAAAGCAAACATTGAACAAATTTTGCAGCTACGTAATTTTCTAAGATAGCACAGGAGGATTTGAAGCCTCACTGAATAAGTCTGTTGTTGTTGTTGTTTTCTAGTACCTTGCATCTGGCAATGAAGCCATTAGCATTCGTGCTTTCCAATACTTTTGAACTGTAGTTTCTTCTGATCTTAATGCTTCACAGGTCTTCAAGTGGTCTTCGTTCATTTCTGCTGGATCGTTACACAGGACACATATTGGTGAGGCTGAGATACCTATTCTGTAGAGATGACTTGCTAAGCAGTCGTGATTTGTCAATAGTCGGAAGGCTGCAGCCGCTGTTTTCCTTGGTCTCTGGGGGATTATATCTGTGTTGGAAAGTAGTGTAATCCATTTTTTATCTTTGGCATTTGTTTCTATTTCTTGTAGGTATGAATGAGAAAATTTTTTAATGATCAAGCATTTTATTGAGGAATATGAGAAATTGAATTTAGATTTTTGCTTTATTGTTATGCCTTTCTTTGCAAGTGAGTCTGCAGCTTCATTCCCCATGACTCCACAGTGTGCTGGAATCCATTGGAGATGAACAGTCTTATTAACTTTTTGGAGTTGTGTTAACATTTTGTAGCATTCTCTAATTTTTGTTGACTTCTTTGTAGTATTTGAACATATTCCCTGAATTGCAGCTTTAGAATCTGAAAGAATTACTGCCTTGTTAAATTTATTTAAGGGAAGATTTAATAATTGTCGGAGAGCAATGTGTATAGCCTCTATTTCTCCATCATAATTTGTTGTGTCTCTGCCAACAGAATGATAAAAGGAAAAATGTGAACATGTAACTCCAGCTCCAGTAAGGTTTTCCTTGGAGGATCCATCAGTATATATGTGCAACCATTCTTCTGTGGGATACCTAGTATTGATTGTTTCCAGAGCTAGAAGTTTTTGTATTTCTTTTGGTGTGTCTGATTTACTTATTTCCTCTATTAATTCCAAACTGAAGGTAGGTTGTAATAATTCCAATGGATTTTCTCTTTTAAGTAGATTTTCTCTGGTGTTAGGAATGTTCAATTTGGATTTAATCTGTGTTACCTTTTCTAGGAAACTACTATGAGTTTTAAGGATTGAAGGGGGGAGGTTCTCTTCTGTCCATTTAGAGTTTGGCAGTCGTAACATTTTCTCGTGTTGGAGCAATGCTTGTTCTTCTATTTTTGTTGTTATTGATGGGGTCTGTGTTAAGGCACGCATGGCATCAATAGGTGTGGATTTAACTGCTCCAGTGATTAGGCCATTAAGAAAACAGTTACATGAAAGCCACACACATGAATATGAGTCCTAAAGATAAATATTCCGGAGTTAAAACTGTCCCCCAATCGGATCTCCGGGTGGGGACATCTTTAGGCAAATTTCATCACAACAATTCCAATACTGAATAAGTCTTCCTTCCCTAAATACCAAATAGCTCATGTACACAAAAATAAAGAAATATTGTCATAGTTTTTAATATAAAGATGTACAATCATTCTGTTTAACAGGCTTAAATATTCCACCGTCGTGCTGGGCCGTTATTTCTGAAAGTCGACAGACACGAGTATTGGTGGCCAAAGATAGAGAACTTTATGTTTTGCGGCAGACAGAACAACATGCTTTACCTGTGGTAAGCATTTTATTTGAGATATGCTACTTTTGATGTTGCTTTAAATACATTCAAGGCTAGTTTATGTGATTGTAACATTATGAAGGTAAAATATCTCTTTTGGTACCTTAAATTGTCAAACTGATTTTAGCACTACTTGGTATGATGTACATTGGTTTCTAAAAAGAAGAAAGTATCTTTAACTTCACAATACAATTATGTCCTTTCTGTGTTTGGATTTCACCACAAACTGTGCAGCACCCAGAGTTTCCATGGGCCTGGCCCAGATTGTACATATGCAAGATGTGCTGACCAGTATGAGAGATACCATGTGTTAAACTGTAGGATGAGATCAGAGTCATTAGTGAAATTCTGTAGTGCCTAAAAACAATTCTCCAGGCTTATTGAGCACAACTGTTAGAGCCTGTACTTCACATACTAACCCAAAACCGTGAAGACTTGGTTAAGATTTGCAAAGTAATTCTCTTCAAGAAAAAATCGCAATAGTGAAGGCGTACATGTCTACCAGTTGTGACGGTATAAATCCAATTGCTTGTCAAGGGAAATTAATAAATAAATAATCCAGCTAGACCATATACCTTATTTATCTAAAAGGACTACATACATAAACTTTGCCAAGACCACGGGAAAAACAGTCATTAGGGTAAGGTCGCCAGACAATGGAGAACAAAGGATATGAAAATCCTTTAGAAAGCTTTGTAAAGTTAATAGTGACGCTGTGCGCAGTGAAGCAAAAACCCCTCAAAAACCACCCACCAAGACAGGGCACGCTTATTGGCAGACATAACATGGATTTCCAACCACATGGCCATGAAGAAGAGGTAATATTAGGGGAAACTTGAAATAACAAAACCAGCGAACAAGCTGTGGCGACACTAAATGTTCTCACTTACACAGTTAATCACGAACTGGCACACGTTCACATTTAGGCACTTACTCACGTGCGTGTATCCTGCCGTCGATCGCATGGATATCAGTGCTAGGAAAAACAAAGTAGCACTGGGTATATGGTTGCAAGGAAGAAAGTAGTAGATAAATGTGGACTGGAATAAAGGTTTCACAATAAATGTGGTATTTCTTTCAACACCCACGTGATAGTCTCAGCCGTGGCAATACTGTGAGACCTAAGAGGAACATCCAGTTCATTTAAGGAAACATAGGGTAGTTTTGCAAATAAATTTTCTGGTGTTTTACTGCTGACAAAGAGCAGTATACAGGATTTGGTGAAGAAGTGGCATACTAGAGGTTCAGTTGCATATGCAGAAAGGAATCGAGCCCCATCCATTTTTACACCTGCTGTGATCGCAAATATCCGAGCACAAATGACCCAGAGTCCAAAAAAGTCGACACGGAAGTTATGTTGTTGTTGTTGTTGTTAGCTAATGCTGGATTTCTGACAATGAAGTCATTAATCCTCTTGCTCTTCAATATAGAAGAGAACAAATCAGTAATAGTAAGCGGAAATTATTGCAACAAGTGAACGTTTCGTGTAGATCTTGTCAATGTTCTAAAGTAAGAACAAATTAGAAACTAAAACTTCACTTATCTTAGTAATGTTGCAAGTTATTTTTTCAAACACTGACTCGAGTTTCAAGTTGACTCCAACTCATTCTCAAAGCTAAGAGTTGGAGTCAACTTGAAACTCAACTTTGAAAAAATAACTTGCAACATTACTAAGATAAATGAAGTTTTTAGTTTCTAATTTGTTCTTCCTTTAGAATCTTGCTTCACTGTTAATAGCTTCAATTTCCTTAATCTTGTCAATGTGTTTTACATGATATAGAGACAAAGCCCTACAGAATGACATGTGTCCAAGAACTGAAGGAGGAAGATAAATGTGTTTTACTGTACAGGTTGTCAAACAATTGAAAGTAAAATGTTAGATCCAATGCTGTATTTCATGAGTGATGAAGCCTGGTTCCATCTGGCAGGACATGTGAACTCCCAGAATGCCAGAGATTGGTCAACAACTAATCCCTATACGATTCATGAGGAAGCTGTTCATAATAAAAAGATTGGAGTGTGGCATGCTGTGTCAGCAAGTGGGATTGTGGGTTCCCATATTTTTTGAAACAACAATAAATACTGATGTGTACATGCGAATATTTGGGGAATTTTATATGTAGTTGATGCCACATGAATGCTGTTTTTCAATGGAATGCGGCAACCTGTCACACTTCACGTGAATCACTCTCACTAATTCATAAAAGATTCACAGAAGAAAGGACTTGTCAGCAAAGAATTGTGGCCTCCATGTTTGGCAGACCTAACCAGTTGTGACTTTTATCTGTGGGGCAAACTAAAGGGAATTATGTAAGCGAACAACCCAAGAACATTAGAAGACTGGAAGGACTCTACTCACAATGAAATTTTGAGAATTGATGCGGCAGAGTTGCACAAAGTGTATAATAACATGTTTAGGGTGCAAACAAAAGTGCATTGCAACACAAGGTCATTTTCAGTAACTAATGTAAAAGACAAGATCACTTTATTAAATACACTAAGTGCATTTCAGTAAATACAAATCTTTGCTCTTTATATATATATTTATACCGGGTGTTAATGAACTACACCGAAATAATTTCAGTGATTGTAGACGTGACTAATATGAGCAAGTTGAGATAGGCAATGCATGGTCTGTGGCTTAACATAACACAGTTAATTGTGTTAAACCTAATTGGCATCAGATGCTGATAAGTTGGTGTTTAAACAAGGTGGGTGAGATTATTGGATTAGAATGTCTTCAAAACTGCTTCCCGAGTATAGAAATATCGAAACTTAATAGCTCGTTATTGGCGTTCTCAAGATTTCATGCCTCAAAGATATCTCAAATCTCGAACTAATCACCTGCCAGTGCGACACTGAACAGCGGTTAACTGCCTTCTTGCATGAATAACCTACTCTAGTAGTGTTTGTGTAACTGTTCTGGTGGCCTAACCCGTAATGCCGAAAGCTGTTGTTCCAGAGGTCATTGGTTCGTTTACTGTCATGTGGTTAATTTTTTTTTCATCATAAATTACAATAGGCAGTTACTTTAAACCTGACGTAAAGAGTTGCATTTACTTTTTATTGTATGTAACTTCGTTCACCCTTTAAACCTCCTCCCATTTAGACATACAGCATGTGAGAGTATTAAGTAGGATTCAACCTTTGTTAGAAGGAATTGTAATTAATTGCACTCACAAGGTGAAATTACTCTGTAAAATGGATTGTACAGGAATTAAAACCTTAGACAAAATATTACAACAAAAATGAAAAAAAAAAAGAAGACAAATAAAGTGAAGGAGACGCAAACTCGTTTACCTTTCACTTGAAAGCTAATGTCATAACCATTGCGCCAGAGGGAGTACTCCAACCGTCTCTTCATTTTCGTGTGTTGTACACTCAAGTGGTATCATCATTAGTAGTGGCGTACTGGCACTTTAGAAACTTATAACCGTAACTTCCACATTTGAACCAACAGGCCATAAGTCTCCTATCCCAAATTACTTGTTTCAGAGATCTCCACTTGCTGTGAAAATATTTCGGTGTAGTTCATTAACATCCTGTATATGCTTGTGGCAGGCCAGACCGGTTTTTCATGTGCCATCCTATACTTGCTCATAGGGTTAACCTATTCCAATAGATTAAATATAAAATTGCACCTAGGCCGATATCAGACTTCAAACTTTAAAAAATGATGGATATAGTTTGAGTTGCACAGACTTCTTGGACTAATATGGTTTTGATTCATGTCAATAAATCTGATTTTTTATTAGAAAATGATTTTATTTTCGGCAAAAAGTGCCTTCTACAGATACTGAAACAGTTCATTATTCATTAGTATTATATTAATTCAATGATCAATTGTTTATAAGCATGACTGTTACAAAATTTTCAATTTCTCTGTCCATTTACATATCAGGCTCTACCTCCATGCAATCGTACTACTCTAGTTCATTATCCTCACCTTGTACACTGGCCTTCTTTCTTTAGTAAATCAGACACACCAAAAGAAATACAAAAACTTCTAGCTCTGGAAACAATCAATACTAGGTATCCCACAGAAGAATGGCTGCACATATATACTGATGGATCCTCCAAGGAAAACCTTACTGGAGCTGGAGTTACGTGTTCACATTTTTCCTTTTATCATTCTGTTGGCAGAGACACAACAAATTATGATGGAGAAATAGAGGCTATACACATTGCTCTCCGACAATTATTAAATCTTCCCTTAAATAAATTTAACAAGGCAGTAATTCTTTCAGATTCTAAAGCTGCAATTCAGGGAATATGTTCAAATACTACAAAGAAGTCAACAAAAATTAGAGAATGCTACAAAATGTTAACACAACTCCAAAAAGTTAATAAGACTGTTCATCTCCAATGGATTCCAGCACACTGTGGAGTCATGGGGAATGAAGCTGCAGACCCACTTGCAAAGAAAGGCACAACAATAAAGCAAAAATCTAAATTCAATTTCTCATATTCCTCAATAAAATGCTTGATCATTAAAAAATTTTCTCATTCATACCTACAAGAAATAGAAACAAATGCCAAAGATAAAAAATGGATTACACTACTTTCCAACCCAGATATAATCCCCCAGAGACCAAGGAAAACAGCAGTTGCAGCCTTCCGACTATTGACAAATCACAACTGCTTAGCAAGTCATCTCTACAGAATAGGTATCTCAGCCTCACCAATATGTGTCCTGTGTAACGATCCAGCAGAAATGAACGAAGACCACTTGAAGACCTGTGAAGCATTAAGATCAGAAGAAACTACAGTTCAAAAGTATTGGAAAGCACGAATGCTAATGGCTTCATTGCCAGATGCAAGGCACTAGAAAACAACAACAACAACACTGGCCTTCTTGATAAACGTTAACATATGTACTAAGCTTATCATTTATTCATTTTTTTACCAAATCTTTGTTGCAGTAACTTATCAACATCTTCTTTTTCTCTTGCTTTGCTACTTTTTAATGGCACTAATGATGGCTCAAATGCTTCTAAATTTTCCATAGTCTCCTTTTCGTAAGGATGTAGAACTCCTTGCTCATCCTTATATTGCAGCATCATAGGTGCATTTCAGCTCATTAGCAATGTAAATTTTGTCAGATCTAATTTTTTTTCTTAAGCCTGACTTGTTCCACATTACTTATGTCAACTGCTTTCTTCAAGTGATCACACAGCATCCAAAAGTTGCAAGATCATGATATTCCTCTGGAGTAAGCATTTCTGAATGTTTCCTGAGTGTTTTTCCAGAGTGCCCAAAGGCCTCCTCGCCAGCAGAAAGGGATGTCGTCACACTGGCAAAAAGATGTGTTTTCTTAATGGATTCTAAACTTATTCAGCAATCACCAGTACAACACATAGACCATGTGTGCATTCTGATTCTGCTCACCACACTCATTAGAGGGTCATGAGAGAAATGTTTTCAATTGGCTAGAGCTTGCTTTACACCATTAGTCCTCTTGCTTCCCAGTGGAGTCCCAACAGGTCCTTCCTATCCCTTTTCATAGGGTGCAGTCACCTGCAGTGCAGCAAGTGCTTCTCGCTCAGGAGAACATTCTCTCCACACAAGTCTGGGGATGATTCCCATTCTATGAAGATGGTCATCTAGACAATTGTGGCCCGTTTCTAATCTGAAGAGTGCTACCGCGATTCTTGGGAGGTGTTACATTTTTTCTGCAAATTTAACAAATTCTTTGTATTTCTTGTTTTGAAGGTCTTTCTTAGTCAGTTCTCTTCTTTTATGCTGTATTTTCTGTTTTAGCTCCTGTTGCCTTGTTTGTAGAGATCTCTTCTGTTGTCCTTTGCTGGATTTTGGAGCCTTTCTTTTCCAAGAGGTTTGCTTTCTCATTGCCCAGTAATCCCACATGTGAAGGTACCCATTGTAATACGACATGTTTACCTTGTGCTTCTTCAATTTTTATACATGATCTTGGATGATAAGGGTGTTTTGTTGGTACCCAGTTATTGCTTGTATTGCTGACATTGAATCTACCAGTATTACTGTATTCTTTCTTGTGTTGGGCCCATATACGATGTTCCATAAGGTGATTTCTATCTGCTGATGACCTAGTACTTGAGTGCCCTTAAACCTAAACTTAATGTGATTTCTATTGTCTTCCGCTCTGCTTTGAAATTTGTTGCTTCTGGTCCAAGTGAAATATATCAGAAAAAGATTTTGCTGTATATTCCTTCCAACTCCTCCATCTTACAGGTTACTCAGGGAGCCATCAGTATTACATTTCCTTGCAGAATTGAACTTGATTTGAGTTCATTCCCATTTCCGCATTTCCATGTTGAATTCAATCCAGAAATGAGATTGAACAACATTCATACAGTAAGATTTCGATCTGATCCCAGTAAATAAGCAGATTAAAACATCAGTATTACTACCTTTTCATGCAGAATTCATTAAGCTACTGTGACAACCTGCTAGAATGACATTGAATTCTCCAACCAATTTGTATTTCTCCCGATAAACCACAAAGGCGGTCTCACATCAGAGACAATTACCCCAATGGTGACTTACTATTGCAAGTACTTTATGTCCCGGGATTAAATAACCTTCATATGATAATTATTTATTTATGCCAACAAACTTACTGTTGGCATATTATGTCCTTATTCATTTATCTGGTGGTTACTTGGTATTTATGGTTTCCAGGGAAGCTTGTTACATTTTAGATGGTGGGTCCATATGTTTAGATGTGTTGTGTACGTGATAGTTCTGATTGTATATCTATATAGTCTAGTGAGTTAATGAGCAGTGGGTTGGTTAAAACTTTCCTTGTTGTTCTATCTGGGATTAATTTGTTTACTTTAGCCTGAAAAGTTCTTTTTGTTATCAGTAGAGCGAGGATAAATATCCCATCGCTTATAATGTTCGCGCGCTCGTACTATACATGCTCCGTGGTGACTGGCAGATGGCGTAGCACAGGAGTTCAGAACATGTAAACAAAAGGGCAGGGCTGTGTAAGAAGCTCTAGTCCATTTACATCAGTTCATATCGTCATCTATTAGTTCCTCAAAAACATTGTAGTGAACAATTATACATTTTTAAATTGTTCAAAAGTAAAACTTGTCATCTAAACAATGTTTATACAGCGAGAAACTTCTCTCAACATCACATGATGTAACGGGAGCAAACGTAAGATATTTTGCATTGTGTTCGTCATACGTAGATGAAATTTTGTCTAGCTGTTGTAAACGAATTTTTATATGAACCATTGTAGCGTAGCCAGGATCATTACATGATTTTACATGATCTATTTTGTACATGTCTTAAAAAAACTCTGATTGAAGTGACAAATGGTTGTGTTCTTTATTCTTTGATGCTGCACCAAGTGCTTTATGTTTTTGGTATTACAATGTTGCTTCAACAATTTCCGTTTCTCCTTGGAATCTCTAATTTGTGAATAACATAACTTACAGTGTATCGTATCGCCATTCAATACGAAATTATTTCTTCCAAACTCTTCCAATAACTTATTTAATTTACCATCACCTAAAGCTGAAGACGTTATTCACCTCGTATGTAAACACGGATCGCACAGAAAATAACACTCCCTATCTGTACGGTACAGCTGTCATACTGAACCAGAGCACGCTGTTCACCCCTCAGCCCGAGGTAGCAGCGATGACGTCAAGCAAGCAATTCGCCATGCAGTCAACCTGATTTCTTCTTCAGTGGATATATGTCCTCGCTCTAGTTATCAGATTTGTTTTACTTGTGTTCTGGTACTAGGAATACTTATTCTTGTGTGCCTTTAGCTGTATTAACGTTTGTAGATTGTATCATCTTGGAGTGGATTGTTTCCTGTTGGCATTCTTAGGGGTACCATTGGTGTGATCTTGATTGCATCGGTTATTATTCTTAGCATTCCATTTTGGCAAAGATCAAGCTTTTTCCTGCTTGTGTTGTAAGTTAAGGGTATAATTTCTCCTCCATGTTTGAAGATTGGCTTAGTATATGTTGCAGCTATTATTTGACCACCCCCATAGTGCAGTGGTAGCATGCCTGCCTATGGCGTGGGGGACCCAGGTTCAATCCCTGGTACCGACATGGAATTTTTCCCTGCTGGGAGATCTGGTCAGGGATGCACTCAGCCTCATTAGGTTCCTGAGGGGCCAATCGAGGAGCTACTTGAATATAGAAGTAGTGGCCCCCGGTCGTGAAGACCACATAACCACCCAGGAAGGATCAGTGCGCTGACCACATACCACCTTCCAGTACTGCATCCCACTCATGATGCCTGTGGTGGGCAAAGGTGGGGGATGCAGCAGTTGGGCGGTAGACCTTGGCCCAGATAGGGCTGTTATGCCATGGAGTTAGTTTGTTAGGTATTATTTAGGATAGCCATGTTTGCTCCCCATTTACAACCTGTTAATCATTTTAATATGTTGAGTGATTTTTGCCTTTGTTATTGATTTTATAATATATCTATTCTACTGTTTGCATGAGAGAGATGTTTTGATCTTGAAAATCGCTGTGTATCAGGTTTAGATAAAATATTACTAATGAGAGCAAAGGTTCTATTTTAAATAAATGTTTGGTTTTAAAATATTTTTTTTCTTTTCTTTACCTGATCACCCTCCCCTTAAGTAGGACTTACACCTCCTAGGACTTACTAGGCAGTGCCTAGGGTCAGACGCCTGTCAAGGAGCACAGGAACGTATGGACTGGACAGAGTGAAGACTTGGAAGCAGGTAATCAGCAAAATACCAGGTATGATAGTGAGGAAAAGGATGATATGAAATGCAGGCAAAATTGATGAATGGAAAGGTGATAAGGAGCAGTTGATGGAATTAGAGGTGGGGGAAATCAGAGAACCCGGAGAAAACCCACCTGACACTACTTCGTTCACCACGAATACCACATGTGGGTCCCTAGGATCGAACCTGGACCACCTAGGTGGTATGCGAATGCTCTAACCACTTGGGCATGGCACCGCTTGATTTTAAAATATAATAATTTTTATTCAGTTAATTAAGTTTGAAGAACTTTCTGCCAAATTACAATTTGTTTAGATAATGTCCAAAACTGTTTTGGTGGACTATTTGCGTAAGTTATTTTCAATACATCTTTTAGATGACTTGTGTAGTATACAAAGAACTTTGAGAAAGACTTGATTTTTTTTTTTTGTACTTACCTATGATTTACCTAGTGATGGTTATTTTTTATCATGTCTCGTATTATGTAAATGCTTTGATGCAGGCCATGTTTCTGTGTATTTAATTAATTATATAATACATATTGTAACTTTTGTTGTGGGTGTGAAGTAAAGAAGACAGATGTAGTCGAGATAAACACTTTTATTTACGTAAACAGTAACTTTGTACACTCATTGCAACAACAAGAAAGTCTTCCGATTCTCCAACAGCACGGCTTCGAACTCGTAACACAAAGAACTAACTCTTCTCCGTCGGCACAACTCTCCACATCGTCTGTCCGTCTCCGTCGGCACGACTACTCAACCTTCACATACGTCTGACTGTTCTCCGTCGGCACTACTCAACGCTCACGTACGTCTGACCGTCCCTGTCGCACTTTACCGCTATTTATATCTCCCAGGCACTATTCTGGAAAGTTCAGTTATTCGGTGGAATACAAAGAGGAAGTTCCAGAAGCTTCTATCCTTTTCTCTCTTTCGGCAAGCGCCCCAACAATGCGGCCATTCTCTGTCTCTTTCCTTCGGCTCCTTTGCGGTAGTGCCGACAATAATGCGATGGGTGACACTGCTGCTGTCGGCAATTAGATGCGGCGGGCGCGGTGACACTGCTCCCTCCTCAGAGCTGGTCGTCCCGACCAGCACTATCACTGCGGCAACTCCCTTGCGCCCTGGTGGACTAACCCATCGAACCTCTTCTCCAGGAGGCACGATCCTAGGTATCGCTGTTGGATAGTGTCCCTTGGTCCGGGTAGGACGATGTATGCCATCCTGCTTCGAAATTCTGCAATAGTACCGCCGGTCTTGACGGTCTCTCGTCCAGTTGCCCTTCTTCCTGGTGTGTTGGCGGGCCATCCTGCGCACTTGGAAACGGCTCGCTGGGTACCATGTCCGCCGACCTCTCTGGCGCACCTTCGCAGCCACCTTGCTTCCGATGGGTCCGGCAACAAACCCCACCACATCCGTGCGAGTCGCGTCCACCGCTGCACTCGTGTTCACTCGTGCTCGGCACGGCCTCTCCTGTATCCTGCCGTCCACGATGATGTCCACCATTCTTCCGTTCACGGCACTATGCGTCAGGTGATTGGATGGCTCCGACGGTCCCCCCATGTCACACGCCAAGTCGGTTCTCGCGTGATGCTCGTTTGCTTGTGCGCTTCCCTGCTGATCGTCCTCCACGTCGTATCCTGGTTGGTTACGTACCCGACACACTCCTCCAGAGGATCCCCGACGACGTCCCTGAACTGCCCCTTTGTCTTCCCCGAGACGTACACTTTCGTTATCTGAAACGGGCGCAACTGTCGCCTCGGCCACTAGGTGCTCCCTCCCCGGGTCTGTGCTATTCCGTCTGCCCCTGGCATCCAGTACTTTGACGCTCTCGTCAACTCTTACTACCAGGGCGCCAAGACGTTCCCCGTCGTCCTCCACGAAGTCCACATGCTGGCAGAGGTCTTCCACCTTTTCGCCGAGTTCTTCCACGCCTTCCGTCACGCCAATCAGTTCGCCGAGTTGTTCCACGTCTTCCGTCATGCCAATCAGTTCGCCGAGTGGTTCCACGTCTTCCGTCACGCCAATCAGTTCGTCGAGTTGTTCCACGTCTTCCGTCACTCCAATCAGTTCGCAGAGTTGTTCCACGTCTTCCGTCACGCCAATCAGTTCGCCGAGTTGTTTCACGTCTTCCGTCACGCCAATCAGTTCGCCGAGTTGTTCCACGTCTTCCCTCACGCCAATCAGTTCGCCGAGTTGTTCCACGTCTTCCCTCATATCATCCGAAACGGGCGCAACTGTCGCCTCGGCCACTAGGTGCTCCCTCCCCAGCTCCGCGCTATTCCGCCTGCCCCTGGCATCCAGTACTTTGACGCTCTCGTCAACTCTTACTACCAGGGCGCCAAGACGTTCCCCGTCGTCCTCCACGACGTCCACGTGCTGGCAGAGGTCTTCCACCTTTTCGCCGAGTTCTTCCACGTCTTCCGTCACGCCAATCAGTTCGCCGTCAATTTTCGCCGATAGCTCCGTCTTCATCTCTTTCAGCTCGGCAGCGAGGTTGTTTCTCGTCTTCATTTCTTCTTTCAGCTCGGCAGCGAGGTTGTTTCTCGTCTTCATTTCTTCTTTCAGCTCGGCAACGAGGTTGTTTCTCGTCTTCATTTCTTCTTTCAGCTCGGCAACGAGGTTGTCGTTTCTCGTTTCCATTTTGGCAGCTAGGTTGTCGTATGACGTTTCCATTTTGGCAAATAATTCTTTCATCATTACCATCATCCTGGTTTCCGAATCTCCCTCCATCTTGGTTCTAACGTTGCAACTTCTAACGACGATGTAACGAAACTAGAAGCAATTCGACGAATCCCACTCCTGACACCAGTGTAACTTTTTGGTGTGGGTGTGAAGTAAAGTAGACAGATGTAGTCTAGATAAAGAAACACTTTTATTTCCGTAAACAGTAACTTTGTACACTCGTTGCAACAACAAGAAAGTCTTTTCCGATTCTCCAACAGCACGGCTTCGAACTCGTAACACAAAGAACTAACTCTTCTCTGTCGGCACAACTCTCCACATCGTCTGTCCGTCTCCGTCGGCACGACTACTCAACCTTCACATACGTCTGACTGTTCTCCGTCGGCACTACTCAACGCTCACGTACGTCTGACCGTCCCTGTCGCACTTTACCGCTATTTATATCTCCCAGGCACTATTCTGGAAAGTTCAGTTATTCGGTGGAATACAAAGAGGAAGTTCCAGAAGCTTCTATCCTTTTCTCTCTTTCGGCAAGCGCCCCAACAATGCGGCCATTCTCTGTCTCTTTCCTTCGGCTCCTTTGCGGTAGTGCCGACAATAATGCGATGGGTGACACTGCTGCTGTCGGCAATTAGATGCGGCGGGCGCGGTGACAATATATATATATATAATTTTATGATTCTATGATTTATATCTATTTGATTAAGGTTATAGTTTCAGACATTTGTAAAACACTCAAATAGGATGGCAATAAACAAGATTAACACAAATAAAATTTCTCAGTGAATATAACAACAACAAGTATAAACTATATACAAACAATAACCATTAATATGCAGTAATAGATGTTTTTGCTTCATAAATGTGATAATGTTTTGGGTTTATGTATACACTGTCACAAGTTTTAGGCTGTACAAATTTACAGGTAGTTGTAAAGCCATTCTATATTGCCTTGATCTTGATTAGTAATTTTCATTGAGAATTTTAGAAAAGTATTGTATAGTTGGTTATATGCAATTGAAATTTACTCATTGTAAATGTGCATGTCTTTCAGGTTCCAGACTTCTCCGAGGCATTCCACTTAGTTGTAGATATAGCTATTTCACAGAACAATAGGCATATAGCATTGCTGGCAGATAGTGGGAAGCTGTGGATTGGATCTGCAGACCTCAAGAAGCGGTATTGCGAATTTGAAAGCAAGTGTCCCAATCGACCAAAACAAATAGTATGGTAAGATGGCTTGTATGATATCAGATATGTCCTCAAAGAAACTTAGAATGACCTTTTCTTGCATTGCCAAATTATTAATGTTTCACATACCTTTTCTCACGGTATGCCCATGGGCATATGAAACTTTTGTATGCACATGGTTTGACTATCTACTTAAATGCCGCATTTAAATAAATGAAGCCCATCTTTTAAAATAATTTTGCTTTTTTTAAATAAAGGTTGTCTTTAAGTTTATGATAAAATATGTATCAAAGAGCTATAAGTCATAATTTCTGAATAATGCAGTTTGAACATCATAACTGAGCTTAGTAGATGAGCTACCAAAAACCTGAAGTTGTGCATGACAACAACATGACAGACAGACAGAACCAGTTCCCCACACTGTACTATCACATGCACTACGGACACTGATAACTTGATTCCTTTTTAATATAGCTGGGCTACTAAGCCTAATCAAATCTGTCTACATGTAAGACAACCTGAAAAAAATCTGATGTGTTGCATTCACATTACTTTCTCTACTCTTGTAGTAATCATTCATACAAACTCTTATTCCTGTAGTGTCTTCGTGTTAGTTGAGATAAACATTTGTTGAAACAATCTTATTGCATATTTCCTTGTAGGTGCAAGGGGAATATGTTATACAGTAGGCTTTGAGTGATAGTCAAACCTATTAAAGCTTTCAAATTCTTTCTTTTTTGCACAGCTAACATATATAACAATTAATGATGTTCCATTTGATGAGTGTTTGTTTTCCAAAACTCACACAAATAACAAGGAATATCTCCGAAATGGTACACTCTGCAAAAAAATGTATTCGGACATAAACTGTGTGTTTTAGCAAGATCTACATTTTTTGTACTGTCCCATTAATTGATATTTGTGGTCATTCCATGTGCTCCTGTTTCATGGCATTACCGCAGATTTCAATTAATGAGACAGTTAAGTTCAGCACATCAAACTTATCCAGTTCCTAAACAGGCACCTTGGCAAGGTCCATCAGTTCATGGATCTGCTAGAAATCAAGAGCTGTTTTCAAGGTGAAAGTGAATGATTTTTGTGAACATGATAAGGTACAGTATAAGTGCTATATGATGAATCTGCAAAGAGAATGTTACTGTGTAATTAAATATTTATTTGTTTACAGTGGTGTTTTCAGCATAAACATAAGACATCATTAAACATGATAGACCTACTTCTATCCTCACAAGTTTGGCTAAAGAATACAAAAATGTAATGTTCAAACATTTTTGGTAGGTACTTGTTAATTATTATTTATTTATGCCAACAAGCTTACTGTTGGTGTTTTTAAGCATACAAGCCACGTGTGGGCAATGTTTGAGAGGTAGAACCGGAACTGAAAAACTCAATGCCACAGCCAGGATTTGAAGCACAGACCCTCCGCTTACCAGGCGGATGCTCTAACCATTAAGCCACTGTGGCAATCTGCCAGAATGACATTTAATTTTGCAACCAATTTGTATTTCTCCTTTTGCGTTTTGCTTACACCTACTACCTTTCCCTTTCCTTACTAGCGTATTCCGCAGGATCGTTACAGGGTACTACCAAGTAACACAACACACTACAGCATAGCATAACATTTATTATAGTGAAAGGTGTTAAATATTAACAAGCAATTAGTTAAAAAACAATAATTTTAACAATGGACTCCGTTACGTAGTAACTTAAAAATATTAAAATGAAACCACCAACTTGATAATGAACGCTATTAAATATTAACATGAAAATTCTAAAATGAAAACAAGAACCTTTCCTATATTTGGAATCAGTTAATTACAGAGAAAATACTAGCTGGAAATCTTGCGTACAGTCTGTGACGATATCCACTAACTAAACTACCGAGTTGCTCTCCGGTTTACTGATAAGGGGCCTCGTACAGAGCAATCCCCCTTTGTTAACTGTCCCTCTGGAGTTTTCCCACTCCTACAAAGTATTATTAACAAAACTGATACTCATCCCGATGTCGGCACTAGAAGATATAGGATGTACGGAGAACTTCCAGCCTGGAGTAGCCACGCCCTGGTCGACAGTGTACAACGGTGTCCTCAGCTTTCACCGCCATTCATCGAAGCCTCCTTACACATAGGCGACGTCTCTAACCAGACTTAACTGGCTCAACCACCTCAGAAGTCCATACCGCTCCTTTGCCAAAGGGAACCACATGCACCAAGTCGTATTCCATGTAACTGTGAGAATGAAGTTTATGCGCCTATCTTGCATTCCCCACGACCAGTGGGTGCCGACTTGCACTGGTGCCCGGGTTCTACTTCCCCTTGTTGATGGCGGACGAACTCCTGGTCACATCTCACGGTAGACTCCAAAAAAAAACACTAACTACGCAGTAGAAACCTCTAGACCACAGGCTTTTTTCTCTGGCGTCATCTCAAGCTGTTCCATCTCTTGCCGACCACCCTCTCTTTTTGGCTCTTCCAACTGCTGTTCGTGCCCCCCACTAATTAATCCGTTACACTCCCCCCCTTTAATCTATTGTGAAACAATAGCCTTGAAGAGGTGAACCCTTCATCCTACCCCGGAGAACATCTCAGTTTACAATTCCTATTCCTATTATTTCTTCAATTGAGACACATGCGCAAAGCTTGATTTTCCAGTCCCGCTCTCCGTCAATCGCACTGAGACTGGAGATGTGAATTCTTCTATAAGCCATGGGCCCTTATATCTCGGGGCGAGTTTAGCCGTGTACTTATTACTTGCCTTACTCTGGGGATGATTCTGTACGTACACTATATCGCCAACCTGAAAGTGAGGAGCTTGTCGTCCCGCATTATAGTACTTAGCCACTTTATCTCTAGCCTTCAATAAATTACGTCTGACCCGTTTCCAGGTCTCCCGAATCTCGGACTCGCTTACTTTATCCGGCAAAATGTCCTTAATCCCCCATAAATTAGATAGAGGACAGTTAGGCTGGAATTTAAACATTAACCTGAACGGGCTCTCGCCATGACTCTCGTGCCTAGCCGCATTAAATGCAAATTGCAACCAGTACAAGTTCTGGTCCCACTTGGTGTGATCATCTGAGTGATAGGCAATCAACGCATTCTTCAGGTTTCTATTAACCCTTTCACTTTGTGACGCCTTAGGATAGTAGGGTACCATGAATACGTTACGAATGCCACTTCCCCAACAAAACGATTTAAACGCCCTTGACTTAAAACACGTGGCATTATCCGAAACGACTTCCTCCGGTACTCCGAAGACAGCAATTATGCCTTGCAATTCCTTAATCACATTATGGGTGTTCGCTTCACGAACTGCTCGTATCCAAACATATTTTGTAAACGCATCAACTATCACCAGCGCATGTTTATTTCCCATCTTGCTCCTCGGAAATGGTCCGATGTAATCGACAAACAATCTCTCCATTGGCCGTTCAGCTACCTTGGAGGCCAAATACCCCACTTGCTTACTCTTTACAGGCTTGCTCTGTTTACACCTACGACACTGAGCTACTCTCTGGGTTATCTCTTTATCCATTCCTTTCCATCTGAAATACTGTTTGATCCTAGCTCTGGTTTTAAACCCCCCTAAGTGCCCCCCACTAGGCGCTTCGTGAAAATAGGTAAACAGCTCTGGCACTAAGCTCTTTGGTACCAGAATCTTTGCGTCCTGCGTTCTATTTTTACAACACAATACTCCATCCTGTACGACATATTTTGGTACTCCTTCCCCCCCCTCAACCTGTTGCAATAGGGGCCCCAATTCACTATCGTTACGTTGATAGGTCCGGATATCTTCAAACAACGAGGGAAGATTTGATAATATTGTACATACTTTTCCTGAAACTTGTTCACAATTATCCACTGGCGTATCATACATCCTTGACAGAGCATCCGCTATTGAATTACTCGAACTTCTGACATGTTTTACTGTGAACTTAAAGCTAGATAATTTTAATGCCCATCTGGCAATTTTCCCTGCTTTCCTCGGTTTCGCTAAGACCCATGATATCGCCTGATTGTCTGTTTCTAATTGAAATTCGGTATGTTCCAGGTAAAATCGATATTTCTCCAAGCCATATAACACCGCTAGGGCCTCCAATTCGTAAATTGAATATTTTCTCTCGGTCGCTGATAATCTTCGTGATGCATAAGCCACTGCTTTCCTCCCCTCGGCAGATTCTAATAGCAATACCGCCGAAATCGCTCCCGACGAGGCATCCGTTTGAAGCACAAATTTTTTTGAGAAGTCCGGTACTGCCAATATTGGAGGTGACATTAAACATTCCTTTAATTTAATAAACGCCTTTTCTTGCTCTATATCCCAATGAAACTTTACTCCTTTCTTACGTAATCTATTTAATGGTTCAGCCAAATCTGCATAAACGGGGATAAACTTCGAAAAATAATTAACCATTCCCAAAAATCTTGCTATATGCTTAACCGACCGTGGTCGCGGATATTCGCGAATCTTAAGTACTCTGTCAGGATCTACTCGTACTCCCTGTGACGAGATAATATGCCCCAAGAATCTCAATTCTGAAGTAGCGAACTTCACTTTTTGCGGATTAACTGTTAATCCAGCGTTACGTAATCTCGTAAACACCTCTCTTATATGGCAAAGATGTTCCTCAAAAGTACTCGAATAAATACAAAGATCATCTAAGTAATGATAAAGATAAGTAAATTTAATATCCCCAAAGATCTTATCTAGTAACTGTGTTAAGACCTGAGCTCCAACCGCCAAACCGAAAGGTAGTGAAGTAAATTCAAACAAATTATAATCTGTGGTGAAAGCTGTATACCGTCGAGAATTCTCATGTAAAGGGATCTGGTAATACGCACTGTTTAAATCCAAAGTTGTAAAATATCTTGCTCCTGCAAAATCCGCAGTTTCTGGTTCAACTGTCTATAATCTACTACTAACCGCACGTCATTATTTGCCTTTGGTACTACGAACACCGGACTTGAATAATTTGACTGGGAGTGTACTATCACTCCAGTTTCTAACATTTCGTTTACTTTCTTTCTTAATAAATTTAGCCGATTTGGGGGTAGCCGATAAGGCGATAATCGTACCGGTGTTTGATCTTGTAACTGAATTTCATATTGCATAAGGTTCGTTCGTCCCAGACGTTTCGTTAATACATCGGTAAACTCATCCAAAAGTGGTTGTAATTTACTCTGTTGTTGCGATGATAAATATCCCAGATCAATTTCCCTGTTTAACCGTTCTTCTTCCACATTAGAAATAACTGTACCCCCTGGACTCTGTTTTAACCAAGTTTGTAATGGAATATAAGTACTTGGCTGAAAACCGAAATAAGCTTTTGCTCTCGCTAAATCCACTACCATTTGTGTATGTCTAACAAAATCCGCTCCTAAGATCAGTGGTACAAATAATTCCTCTATGACATAAACTTTATAGTTCCAACGAAACTCCCCAATTTTCAATGGAATTACTAAGGATCCAATAATCTTCAACGGGCTGCTATCTACCGTAATGAATTGTGTTTCCTCAACCATTAGATCTCTACGCTTATCCTTAATATACTGTGCATTAACTAATGTTACCACACTACCCGTGTCAATCAACGCGAATGAGGGAATCCTATTTACCTCTATCTTCATAAAAGGCAATTCTTTATGCACTAAACCCTGTATTGCATTTATTCCGTGAACCAGCCTGTCCCTTAATTGTCAGGAATTCCTCCCGAAAGACGAGTTTTGAAATATCTGCTCTCCCTTAAGCCGTTTAACGTCACAATCTTTTACCATATGACCTGGCTTATTACAGTAATAACACACGAACACTTGTTTACTCTCTTGTTTCGTTAGTTCGGTATTCGATAGTGGCTGCCCCATTTGAATCTGAGACCCGCACGTATTTAAACTTGGCAATTGTGTACATTTCAAAGCTACCTCCTCCAACTCTTTAAAGGTCGTGGGCTTTGATTTACTCAAAAATAATGACCGGAGTTCGATATGAACTGTATTCTGTAATATATTACTCACAATCTCTTCTTCTGAAAGTACTACTTTTAGTGCCAAGGCTACCAACTTCTGCTGATTAATATAATCTAAAATACTTTCCGAAGTCCGTTGTAGCCTAAAAAAATGTCGATATAGGAGCTCATGAATTTGTGCTGATGACAGAAACATATGTAACACCTTACTATGAAAACTATCTAACGAGCCCTCTTCTGCAATTATTTGTAACAACACCGACTGTAAATTCAAGCCTACAAAAGGTTGTAACATCTGTAACACAGTCACTTGTGGTGTTCGGAAAGCTTCAGCTTGCATTTTAGCTTTCACCAAACAAATGAGAAAATCCAATATGTCGTCTGGTGATTTTACCTCAAATATTTTTAATGACGCTAAGAACGCTTGCCATGGATTCGGTACAACAAGTTTCGCGAATTTAACTTGAAGTAGCTCTGGATTGATATTCTCAGTATTTCCTGAACCAGTTGCTCCTTTATTTTCAATTCCGGTGGCATCTAATTGTGTTGCTAATGACGACAAGCGCCTCCCCAACTTATGAAGCTGTTCATTATTTTCTCCTTCTAACAATCGTGCATTTTCCTTTATCCTAAAACTCCAATACTTTAACCTTCCAACTATTCTTCGTTTCTGACTCGGTGTGATTTCCGATAACCTAAGTTCTTTTAACATTTCATCAAATAAATTAACATTCGCCTCACAAAGTCCGATTTCCTGTACCGGATCAAAACTCGCTCCGAGATTAATTGGGCTTGGTTGGCTTAATGCTTCTCGTAAACTTCTGGCCAATTCAACTACTGTACTTTTTGAATCATATTTTATCTGTCTTATTTTCAGTTCTCTTTCCAACTCCGTACGATGGAGGAATTCGGGCTGAAATACAATTTCCATTATGACACTGACAATATAATTGACCTGAAACACTATTTTGTGTACTTTGTAGTATCCTGTTAAATGTTCCCACCGACACTAAAACGTGTATGTAGGACAAAATGGCTCTGCTACCAGTGTTACGCTCCTTTTGCGTTTTGCTTACACCTACTACCTTTCCCTTTCCTTACTAGCGTATTCCGCAGGATCGTTACAGGGTACTACCAAGTAACACAACACACTACAGCATAGCATAACATTTATTATAGTGAAAGGTGTTAAATATTAACAAGCAATTAGTTAAAAACAATAATTTCAACAATGGACTCCGTTACGTAGTAACTTAAAAATATTAAAATGAAACCACCAACTTGATAATGAACGCTATTAAATATTAACATGAAAATTCTAAAATGAAAACAAGAACCTTTCCTATATTTGGAATCAGTTAATTACAGAGAAAATACTAGCTGGAAATCTTGCGTACAGTCTGCGACAATATCCACTAA